>JADMNL010000036.1:34902500-35137500 GCA_016271365.2 Neoceratodus forsteri | reverse complement strand
TACAACTCACAGGACTCAACCAGTCAGGTCCTTGGGGAGGCTGATTCACCAGACATTTTGTATAGAGGGCTCACAACCTTTTGAACAGGGGAACACTGTTTGGAACTTGACAGAGATGCTGGAACTGGCAGTGATTGCCTTTTGGTATTTCTGCTTTTTTTGTGCATTGGGACAAAAAAACTTGCATACAGAGAATACTGGATGGGTAACTATACATAACCAGTGTGTTCTGCCACAGAGGGGTTCTGATTCCCTCTGACCTAGAGAGCGAAGCTCAAGAGGTCCATGGGAATCAGAACCCCGAGGCGACAGAACACACTGGTTGTACTCATCCTGTATGTTTTATAGGATATTGTATGTGAAATGTGCACGTGGCAGTTCTTTTGCTTTCAGAATGAAACTGACTTGTGCAGTCTCCAGAGGTTTCAGAATGCTGTTGTACCCCAGAAGGGTACAATCACATTCCATGGCCTTTGAACTGTGGTACAACAGCATTTTGAAAGGAATGGAATTCTGTATAGAACAGTGTTCTGCTATACATTATAGATCAGTTCTCCCCACTGTGATTATGTGTGGCCTGTAAAGCAGTGGGCTGCTTCAAAAGGGGCTAGAACAGGGCTAGAGGGAGGATAAAGGGGTGTTGAGGTGGGAGGGGCAGCTGCAGAACAGGGTTGCTTAGCTGCAAAATCGTGCAGACTCAATAGACCACAATGGCCTTTTTCTGCTGGCAAATGTTGTATGTTCGTATGAATGCATACCTGTCCTAGGCAAACTACTGCCACAATTTTGACACTTTTTAGAACCCGTGGTCCCAATTTATTGTTTAGGTTTTTCCGACTCAGACATGAGACCAGAAGAGGACCAATGTGAAAAAACTAACCTCCGTCCTTGACAGTCGGTATGTAGGTTGACCAATCATTGTGATGTGATAAATGTGCTCTTTTTCAAATCAACCACCGTCCTTGTGGGCCGAGAGTGCTATAAAGTTTTGGTATGAGCACTCTTCGTTGACCACAGTAGTGTTGAGCAGACGTAAATCACGCAACCACAGTATAGCAGCTCCACAACCTGCACTGGTGGGATCAATGGGGCAGTGCCCAGGATACTGCTGGCCATCCTTCTGGCAACAGTGAGGATTTTATCAATGTTTTCTCTCGCAGTTCCGCCGTCTGCTTACTAGAGGGGGCCAGCATCCCTAATGTATGTTAGTTGTGGTCACAGATTGCACAGAATAGTCCTGGGAGAAGGGGAACACAATGGCCAACCACAGAAGTCGCAGTTGTACTGAGAAAGTGCCCTTCCCCTCTGCAAACCAGGAATCAAAAATCCATCCGGCTAGCCCTTCCCTCTTATCCCTATAGTCATGTTACGGATATTATTGTCTGCCAAGCACTAAACTGAGCTTTGAAACTCTACAAAACTTGGGAGAGGGGACAGTATAGTTTTAAGGGTTAAATCAGCATGCTGTGAACCTGGAGACCCAGCAGATCAGGGTTTGAAACCCACAACCACCACTTACATACTGTGTGCGCCCCTGAGCAAGTCACTTATTATCCCAGCACTCACAGAACACACCTGTAAATTATCTTCATCTCAGTATGCCTTTCCAAACCAAAAAACTGATAGAAAGAAAAAAACATTACTTTCCAGTCCTTACCAGCAGGGCATATCACAAACTAACCACCCATTATGTGCTGTGCATTTCCTAGTGTTTCCTCTTACCCATTTTAACCCATTACATGCGTTATTTTGAAAGGAAGGGGAGAGGAAGAGCTGTAGATCGGGTACAGCCTGCAGTAAAAGTGCAGGTAGGGAGAAATGGCAGACTGCCATCAAACGTTATGTTTCTATGTTTCCCATTCTCCCCTGAGCCTTGGTTCAACAGAGAAGTGTTGAAGCTCGTTTTGTTTTATGGACGTGTGGCTCCAAACAGCATGCCAGTTTAATGCTTCCTTGGTGAGTCTCTTTGGTCTCTGTATTAGTGGGAAAGTGGATCCTGCTACTTTGATCAGGTTGGCAATCACCGACTCTGTTCCCGCCTGTGTTTATTTTTTTATTTTATTTTACAATGTATTTATTCAGGATAGCCCAGCTGAGATGCATCATCTCCATTCTGGTGTGACCCTCCTCCCACCCACATCCTCAGCTGAGCGGACTGGGGCACTGGGAGTTTACTAGACTTGCCCAGGATCGCACAGTGGGTATTTGGCTCTGACAAGGTCTGAATTTGCGATCTCCCGGTTCCCAAACCAGGAGCGCCAACCAGTAGACCACACTGCCTTTTAACCACAGGCAGCTTGCACAGCAACCTGGATCCCAGGGCACAGGGATACAAAATAATGTGCCCTTTCTTTTAAAACAAAAAACAAGAAGGAAATTAATATTATTGCAATAGCCAGGTCTGTTGTGGCCCTCTAGTGACTGGCTGATGTACTGCACACAGAGAGAGAGAGCATGCACTATACTTTCTATACTGCCGGGGAAAGGAACAGTGTACAAAAATAGCTGCAAACTATGTATCGCCCTGCCACCACCTTCAAAATACAGCACAGATGTATTAAAGTAAGTGCATTGTATTATGTGTCTTGTGTGACTGGTCGATTTTTCCACTCCACGTAACACTTTTGGTGCATGAGTGTGTTTATGATATTTTTTTGTTAATTTCTTTATGTTCCCCATGCCAACTGGTCCCCATCCACCCCCATGTCCTCTGAGACTTAACCATGTCCAGGACATTGCCAAATAGAGTGTGGGGCCTTCGGGAGCCTGTGTCATCCTACTGGTCGGCACTGTTTTTCCATTTTTCTGCCCTGATGTGGAGGAAGGGACATGTAACGGCACCAGTGGTGATGCCACACACACTCCCGTGCACAGCACGCCAGGCGTCTGCCCTACCTCCACCCCCCCCACTGTAATGTCAGTGTGCCAACCCCCAGCAACTGTTCACCGATTCCCTCCACAGAGAAGGAGACCAGTCCTTGGGACACTCAATCCTCCTCCCCCCTGGCCGACCATCTGACTCCTGAGGTCGCTCCTGGCCTTGGATCTTTGGCGCCACCGGAGATAGATGTAAGTTTATAGTACCTTGAAATGTGGCATTATTGGCAATGCCCCTTCTTAATCCTTGCTTCAGTGCTTTTGTGCTGAGGCTTTAAAAAAAAAAAAAAGAGACCGCTAGCTAAGGATGGATGGGGGAGAAGGAGAATACATGATGCCAACGTGTGTTATACAAGGAAATAATGCTATTGAGGGGTCAAACAGCCACAAAGCCACGAGCCGAGAGAGCAGAGGTGAAGGAGCCAGGGGGTTAGGAGGCACAGCAGACCCCTCACTTTGTAGCTAGGGGGTAAGACAATGCATTTGCTCCCCCCCCCCAAAAAAAATTTCAATCAGTGGAGCTACAGGCAAAATAGTATATTTTTGAGAAAACTGTATATTACATTTTGTTTTACTGATGAGTGGGCTACACCATATAGTTATTTGGGCTTCCCTTTCCTCATCAAAAGTGTCTAAAAGTAGTATGTCCTAACCTTGTACTGCGGTGATCATCATGAATAATCCATGCATTTCTGTTAACACATAAACCATGGATTATTCATAAAAATGTGTGGGTTATTCAGAATTATAAAAAGTCAGGCAGGATGACAATCATATGCAAGACAGCAGTTATTTTCACTGGGGTTTTGCATTGATCCGTCTCCTAGCCTATAAAGTTCTAACCCCCACTTTTCAGTATGCTCCACCACCACTGGAAGAGCGAGTGGCTTTATGAGCTTGTTTGGCCATGAGATGTTATTTCATGGGTATAATGGACTTTGTCATCATTTATTTCATATAATACGCAAGGCTGGGCACCTTTGTGGCTGTGTGTCTTTTGTACTGGTGCTGTGTTTTTTTTGTGTGTGTGTGTGTAACCCCCCCCCAATCACCCTGGGTTACAAGAATCCCAGTTAGATCTAGTGGCAGGCAGGGAAGGCAGCTTGTGAAATTCCAGTTAAATGGACTTCACACTGTCTCACTCTGTTCTCAGTCTCAGCTGAGCTGGAGAGATGACATCATATAGAATTTTTGCAGCAGCATAAGCCACATTGGAATGTTGCAGCAGGGAGTTAGATAGAACGCTGGGAGGTTTTGAATTCAGTCTTCAGGAGAGTCTTCAGTTAGTCTAGTGGGAGACTCAGTGGAGGGCGGAGGTGCACTGCAGTGGGCAGTCCCTCAGAGCCCTCAGCTCTGACCAGAGCTACCAGTTGTTGTGGGTGTGTGTTCGCTTAGATAGAGACACAATAAAGCATAGATGGACCCCACGGGTTGTAATTCCAAATGTTATTAAATAAATAAATATGTCACTCATCTGAAAAGACTGCTCAGAACAATACATTTTCAAAATAAATAAAAAATGGGCCCTAAAAAGGTAGACACACACACATACAAAATTAACAATTGCATAAATGAGATATGCAATGGCTATACACACACACACACACACACACACACACATATATAGATACATATTCACATTTATGTGCATGCATACATTTCTACAATTGTCACAATTTTTTTCCTTTTTTATGCACAGGCACCATCATTTCTGAGCGACCTTGGTTTGTTCTCCAACTTATAACACTATAAATGATGACTTACTTTGAGAAGCGCTCCATGATGGCCGATGTCTTGCCCCGGCTGACCAACGATAACTCTTTAGCCGTTACTCGCAAGGACTGTGAAGACCATTGCCTTCTGTTGAAAGGAGACGGTTCCATCTTCTGCTATTTAGATGTCAAAATCTAAATGAAAATAATCTTTTATTGGTCTTCAGTATTTTTTTTTCAACAAAGAGTACACTACCAAAGGAGATTTTGTATTTGTTTACTAACTGATGTTCTGCCAAACTTTACACAACAGGGTCTTGAGATTTAACAACAGATCTCTTCCCTTCCTGTATCATTCACTTTAATTGGAAGACAAATTTAACCACCTCCTCCACATAACCTGCGAGAGACGCCTCAAGCGAGTCACGAGGCTTGTTTATATTGAGCATTCGGTATCAGTGTGAGCGGTGCAGAGTAGCTGATCTACTGCCAGAGGAGAAGTGTAAACATGTTTGGGAGCTTTGTAAACTGATCCATTTTTGGTTCCTGTGAAAGTGTGCAGTGGTGGGGAGCTGAAACTGTGCAGAAGTTTGAAGTCCCTGTGTGATTGCTGCTCACCAGCTGAAGTGATGCATTTGCAGTGTTGCACACCAGCAGAGGGACACACATAAAAAAACAAGAGGGAGGGGAAGACCAGACTGCTTGCACACTCCCGCAGCTTCTGCACCACTCCAAGTGTGTGTGAGTAAACACACCTCCTGGATCTAGTGTATCAGAACTGGGCTACATGTGTCACACACTATATCTCGGCAGAGTCACAAATACCAGGACTGATAGTCTGCATCATAAAACCCCTCTTTTTATGTAAGCATTAAGACACTAGCGTATGTAATGTGGCCAAAAATTGTACATCTCAGATGTGCTGCTAGGCAGAGCTGCGGCTTTCACCTTATACCTTAAACACACCTGAGAAGTGTGACTCTAGAGGCGCCTTTACATGCCAGGCTCTGCACCGCACTGACTGGTGCAGATCAATTGCAGTGTTGCCTTTTCTGTGTGTCTGTGTGTGAAGGTAACCTGCACCACTTCCACAATGAGCGTTCGCTGAAACGGCGGTCCCAGTTTCTCTGGGTTCGCCATTTCAGCGCATCATTGTGAAGTGCATCTAGTGGCTGTGTAATCAGATGGCAGCACTCACATCTCGGCCCGCAAAAGTCTCGCATGACCCTCTGGGATCCTCGTGGTCTCTCACTGTCACTGCCTCCTGATGCTCGTATGAACAGTATTGTGTCCGAGTTCAACTACTTACATTTTCTGACAGTACAAAGAAAGCTGAACTCTAGCAAATAATCAGTTTTGTTTAACGTTGGGAGAAAATGCTTTAACATGACTCGGAATGTGGGGCTTATATGGGGCATGCACTTATGAATATGCATAAGCCAACGCCTGTATAAGCCCCACTTTCTGAGTCATTTTAAAGCATTTTTACCCAACATTACACAAAATTACTTGCCAGAGTTCAGCTCTCTTAAGGGGTGAAAATACAATGTTTCAGTTTTTCTCAGCGACATATTCCTCAATGTCAATTTAATTTCAGGCCCCTCATGAAGACCTGTTTGGTCATAGTTTTTATAAGTGCTCACTTATTAAGTTTAATAAATTTATATATTTATTGAAACATATCGGAATTTACAACCTTTGAGCCAGAAACTCCTTTACAAAGGCTCCACGTCAGAGTATTACAGAATATAGATACAGACTGGATAACAGGTCATCAAATGGTAAACAGTGCACACAAAGGTGAAATGAAGTAAACTATTAGTATATATAGTACAAAATTTAAAGACATAGATACTAGGCAAACACTATGTTACATCAATTGTTACTAGTTCTAAACACAGTTGTAAAACTTAGGCCATCAATGCAAACAGTCGGGCCGAGGCGAACATGAATCTAACAGTAGGTCTTCTGAGGTAGGACCAGCATAGCAGTAGGCCCTTTGTCATACTCTGGCCTAAATTTGGCATAAATATTTCATATCTGCCTTGAAGTGGTTTGTTTATTCCTCGAGTGCAACTGCTTGTGTTGGAGGTTTCAATTTCATTTGATGAAGAAGCTTTTTCTTTTGTTTTTGGAAGTTTTTCTGTATCACTTTGTCATCCTCTTGAAACAGTTCAGACAAAGCTGAATCGTTCAGTTCAAACTGAAAAGCTGGTGGTTCTGCCATTGTCTCTAGTTGCAGTTAGTGAGGGTGAAAAAATATGGCTGCTGTTTGAAATGCCAAAGTTCTGAAACTGCTCATTGATATTCTAGATGCACTGCATCCTGGCTAGTGGGACTCATTTTACCTTTATGGTGCATTCCCACAACGCATGGCTCTGAGCCAATCAGGACACTGTATTAAACCTACTCGCTTCATAAATCGTGATAACGTGTGAAAAATTCTGTTTCTCAGTCTGCTACCCTGTTTTTCTCCTAGAATATATAGTAAGGACGGTCCTCTATAATTTTGCGACACTACGATAATCATAATATTTTAAGATTATTATAGGAACATACAAACATATGAAGAAGCCAGCAGAAGAATGCCATTTGGTCTATCAAGTTTGCTCGTATTGTGGGGTCCACAGCTTGATCTAATGTCCCTGCCCTCCCTCCCCACTCCTCCCATCCTCCCTATCCATGATCCCTTACCTTTCCCCTACGCCTATCCTAGCCTCTCTTAAAGCTGCCCAGTGTCTTCAACAAGATGACCTCTTCTGGCAGCACATTCCAAGTGTCCACCACCCTCTCTGTGAAGAAGTGCTTCTGACCTTCCTCCTAAATCTCCCACCTTCCACCTTAAGACTTTGCCCCTCGTGTTATGGTTGCCACTCAGCTTAAAGACTCTCCTTATCAACCTTATTTATCCCTTTCAAGTACTTGAAGGTCCCAATCATGTCCCCCCTCCGTCTTCCAGGAGTACATGTTCAGTGCCCTCAACCTCTCCTCATATGCCTTACCCTGCTGACCCACTGTCATCTTTGTAGCCCTCCTCTGGACCTTCTCCAGCAGGTTAATGTCCGTTTTGAGGTGTGGGCACCAGTACTGAACTCCATACTCTAGATGCAGCCTCCCCAGCTTTTCCAGATCTTCCTGTAGGTCCTGTATCCCTTCAGCTGTATCCACTCTCCCGCAGAGCTTGGGGTCATCCGTGAATAGGCACATTTTGCCCTTAATGCCATCCCCAATGTCATTGATGAAGACACTGAACAACACTGGCCCCTGCACAGAGCCCTGTGGGACCCCACTGGTTACCTCTTTGGCGCCAGATAACTCTACCCCCACAACCACCCTCTGGGTTCTGTCCCTCAGCCAGTGTTCCATCCATCTGGACATCTTTTCCCCAACCCTGAGATCCACCAACTTCCTGATCAAGCTTTTGTGGGGCAGAGTCAAAGGCCTCGCTGAAATCAAGATAGAGGTCTACCGCTTGGCCCCTGTCTTAGTGACACAGTCAAAGAAGTCAGTCAGATTCATTTGACAGTCTCCCCCACATGAACCCATGCTGCCTTGCATCCTGGAGACCATGCTTCTCCAGATATTCCACTGACCTTTCCTTTAGTATGGTCTCCATGAGCTTGCCAAAAACACAAAACAGCATACAAATTCTCTCATCATAACACCCCTATTCCAGACTAGCATATTATGGCTCTTAAATAATTTTATTACATACTATTGCTTGAAATATTTACTTATATTTCAGGGTTGATCTGTTGCCCCCATTACCACAGCATTGTATACTTCACACTATTCAGTGTATTCCAGAATCCCCTGCAGCTAACATCAGATAAGGACTGCAACCGTGAAAGATTCAGACAGTAGGCTGTGTAGGAGTTTTAAAGGCTCCGATTCACCAGTTACCTGTCTCATTGTACTCCCAAGGTTAAGTACAGGAAGCACCTGTTCTTAGCTTATGGAGTGCAAAGGGTCATGAGCTGACAAATCGGAGTCTAAAAAAAAAAAAAAAACTAGCATCTTAACTAATTACATCTTATGCAGCCATTTTGGGTAGAATTAAGCAACAAATGGTTCCAACGTCATATGGCGCTACTGGTAAGAATGGGTTTTAAAACAGGAAGAAAAATATTTATATTGTTTTTTAAAGCTGAAAAGTAAATTTAGTGACCACTGGAGGGCGCCGTGGGGAAACATGTAAAATCATTCTAATAAAATAAGCAGGTGAGTATAACCACTGAGGACACAAGGAGAGTAAAACTAACCCCTGAGGACATAAGGCAAGAATAACTAACCTCGGAGAACATAATGTGTTTACAACTAACCTCCGAGGACATAAGGCGAGTATAACTAACCTTTGATGACATAAGGCAAGAATAATTAACCTTTAAGGACATACACGGTTAAGTGTAATAAAACTTGATGACATCAGCAAGTGAATTTAATCACTTATTCCTCCGATGACAATTTGCCTATTTATCAAAAGTTTGGTAACGGAATAGGCACATTGAGCGAACTTGTTTCCAGGTGTATTCCTGGGACAGGGTGGGGGTATATACCAGGGAGTGAAACAGAAATGACAAATAACCAGGTGCACGCACATGAACAATAAAAGCAATGTACCAACAGTAAATTCCAGAAAAAGAAAAATGCAATAACTATACAAAGTACATCGGTTATTGGGGGGTGGACAGGGCGAGAGCTACGGGAGCGTGCCACTAATTCATCACAAAATATTTTAATAGAATCACAGCAGCATAAAATTCAAGCTGTACAGTACACCAAGTTTTAAGCTGAACAACAGAGTAAGACAAAATGATTTAAAACAAAAAAAGGGGGGGTATGGCACAGTTGTAACATGGAGAGAAGAAGAAAAAGGCTAGTAATGCTATGTGTGGGGATTACTAGGATGAGGGAAGATTTCTATGGAGTTATAATGATTTATATATTATGAGTGGAATAACCTACTCCAGGGCATACAGTGTGTGTTGTAATAACCCTTCTTCCCTGGTAACTCATCTGTGCCTCGTGCCTCACTGCCCACCTGTGATGTGCAGTTTTTACAGAATCACTGCATGTCGTGTGCTGCCTTATTCCTTACTTAAACACTTCAGCTCCAGATATTTCAGATCATTCCTGCACCTTATATCAGCTGTTGGTTAAAACTGTTCTTAATTTTCCACTGGTTGATTTTATTGTTAACTTGGGCCTCATACCACACTGGCTCAAAACTCCTCACCTTGGCTACAGGCTACAGTGAATAAGGGAGCAGTCCATTAACAGCACTTCTGATTTGCATTTTCAAGTTTCTTCAGGGTACAATGGAATGTGCTGAACTGAGAAGATGCTCGGTAACCATGGTTGGCATCTGGGCAGTGTTGCGGGCAGCTGAAACTAATTATGCACTCTGTGATCCATTTCTACTGTTTTGCTCTCATCAGCTACAGTTAAATACTGTTCCCTTGGCCAGTCCAGTGATGTGGAGGGTTAAGATGCTGAAAGCCTTACCTTCTGTCATGCTGAAGACCTGTGTCCAGGAGTGAACACGAGTTGCCAGAGCTCGGCAGGGTCAGAGACTGAGCATCCCAGGGCAGCGATCCTCTGCTGGGGGGAAGGGTGGCAGCTAGAGTGCCCTTTGACTGCCAGTGGGCAGAGGCCTGGTGGCAGTGCTGACAATGAGTGACTTAGGGGGGAGGAGGGCCCTCAGATCTGCAGGACATGGGCACCTCCACATGCATGTCGTGTCGTGCACGCCATGGTAAGTGCTCGGGGACAGAAAACAGGAGAGGGATCCAATGGCAGAATGAAGCTACGCACACCTCCCCAACCTGCACCACCACCCAACCACCTGGAGTCAAACGGATCTGCATACTGTTGGGTGGGATGGCCTCCCCTCCAAGCATTGGGTGGGCCAAGAATCCATTGGGGAAACATGCTCTGTGGTAAGTACGGGGGAGGTGGGTGCCGACCAAGGGGAGGTGGGAACAGAAGCTGAAGAGCTCACCTGCGGAGTAAAAAAAGTATAAAAAAAATACTGTCCCCTCAAAGGCGTACGGGCCACTCCCTCTGCATCAAACATGTTGCCTTTGCTATGCTAATTATGCAAAGACAGTGTGGTGATCAACTGCTTACAGTACAGAAATGTAAACCAGGAGGCCCCACAACCACCACTGGGCTCACTGCATGACCCTGAGCAAGCAATCTGGTGTCCATCTCCCACAAGATGCACACATCTTAAAAGCCCAACACTTTACTCTCTGCAAAGCACCATGGAAATCGCTATCTCAGCTTGGTTATCCAGGGCACAGAACTAGTAAACAATATCATAACAGGTTATGTCTTTCTAGAGAATTAATACACACCCGAGTGAACTGAAGACATAAGTCTAACGGCCATGCCTTTCAATGCACTGAAAAGGGTATAAATTCCAAGAAGCCCATGCCCTGGAGTGGGTTATTGTGCCTATAAAATGGAATAGTTTTTGTTTAGTTACAAAACACTTATTTTCCTTTAGTTAAGCTGTTGCCAGGTAGAATATGAGAGTTTGGTGCACTAGCATGAACAGTAAGAGAAGGGGACAAGACTTTCAATAGATACATTAGTGAAAGGAGAAAGTCCAGAGGGGGTATTGCTAAGATCAAAGGGGAGCAGGGTGGGGTACGTGGAGGAGGACCAAGGAAAAGCATCCATCCTAAATAGATACTTCTGCTCGGTATTTACTGAGAAGGTAGGGCAGGGCCTACAGTTCAGCACCATAGACACAAGGGGGAAGGAAGTGTGCACAAGTATCTTCACAAAAGAAAGGGTCCAACAAGAGCTCGCTAAGCTCAGGGTGGACAAGGTAATAGGACCCGATGGCATATATCCTAGGGTACTAAAGGAGCCAAGGGTGGAACAAGCAGAGCCATTATCAGAACTGTTTAGTGAGTCTCTGAGCACAGGAGAGGTCCCAGAAGACTGGAGAAGGCTATCATGATCCCGCTCCACAAGAGTGGTAGCAGGGAGGAGGCAGGGAACTACAGACCAGCCAGTCTTACCTCAGTAGTGGACAAGATTATGGAGGCACTCCTTAAGGAAAGGACAGTGCAACATCTGGAATCCATAGAAGCACAGGATCCAAGACAGCATGGGTTTACGCAGGAAGGTCCTGTCAAACTAATCTCAAAGATTTCTTTGATTAGGTGACGGAATGGTGGACCAAGGTGGTGCAGTTGATGTCACCTACCTCGAATTCAGAAAAGCTTTTGATACTGTTCCACATAGAAGATTGATTAATAAGCTGGGTAGGCTCAGGGTGGATCAGAAGTTGGTCAACTGGGTAGCAAACTGGTTGGCAGGCAGAAAACAGAGTGGTGGTAAATGGTATACAGTCAGAAGAGATGCAAGTCACAAGTGGGGTACCTCATGGATCAGTCCTGGGGCCAGTCCTCTTCAATATCTTCATCAGTGACATTACAGATGGACTGGAGGGTAAGGTTTGTCTGTTTGCAGATGATACCAAGATCTGCAACAGAGTAGATGATCCAGATGGGGTGGACAGAATGAGACGAGATCTGGATAAATTGGCAAAATGGTCGGAACAGTGGCAACTGGGGTTTAGTGCAAAGAAGCGCAAGATTATGTATGTAGTGAAGAGAAACCCTGAAGCCACCTATAGGTTGGTAGGGGAGCTGCTGGCAATCACAAGGGAAGAAAGAGACTTGGGCATCATCACAGATGACCGGAAATCATCCAAGCAGACCACTAAAGCAATAGGTAAGGCTAGAGGATGTTGGGGTGTATCAGTAGGGTATTACAAGTCGTAAGAGGAGATAATAATCCCTCTTTACAAGACACTGGTTAGCCCCATCTGGAGTACTGCATGCAGTACTGGAAGCCCTGAAGGGCAACCAAATTGGTGCAGGGACTGCATCACAAAACACATGAGGGCAGATTAACGGAGCTCAATATGTATATCCTAGAGCAAAGAAGGGAGAGAGGTGATGTGATATGATATGATCTAAACACTCAAACATCTTAAGGGCATTAACAAGGTGAAAGAGTAACATTTTTCGGTATAAGAAAACCGGCAGGACAAGAGGACACAGCATGAGATTAGAGGGAGGCTGATTAAGGGGTAATGTGATAAAGTTCTTTTTCACAGAAAGGGTGGTGGATGCATGAAATGACCTACCTCAGGAACTGGTGGATATGAATACAGTGCGGGGCTTCAAACAGGCATGGGATAGGCATAAGAGAGCAATACAGATGAGTATCAATAGATAGGCCATTGACAGAGCAAAGGCCGATGGCACATTCATAAGGAAGAAAGAAATGGGTAGACTCGATGGGCCTTGCAGTTCTTATCTGCCATCAACTTCTATGTAAAGAAAGAGTGCCTTGGAATCAACCCAGGAAGTGCATTTAATTTGAAGAAACCTATGCTTTGTTGTGGGTTTGTGTTTTAAAAAGTAGAAAAGGTTTTATAAAGTTTATATTTTCATTTAGTTAACCTGTTAGGTAGATTAAGCTAGGTTAGTTACCAACTGTTCGTATACCACAGATTAATGAACAGTCAGCCAATGTGCTCGATTAAGTTACAAGGATTTTGAAGCTCATTTAATAAGAAACCCCTTGTGGTGGCAGCGGGGTGCCCAGAGTTTGCAACCCAAGCCTGGAATGGAGGCTCCTGCATCCCACGGAACACTTCCCTTCTGTGGGAAGAGGGGGTTGCAATACCCCCACCATGATGACAGTGCAGCAAACACGCCGTGCGAGGCAGGATGTCGGCTGGATTCCATGCTCATGTGCATACTCCGAGCTCCACAGGACGATAGCCTGGTGCACTCAGGGCCCACGCACAGCCTCCGGTTTCCAACAATGGAAAGATTTATCAGAGCGCTATGGAGCAAAACCTCCAACCTCTTGCAGGAGGGCAAGTCACGGGAAGAGAAGTTCTACAGGTAGGGGTGAAGAGGCTGGTCAGTTGCTTGGTAGTGATGGGGCATTGCCAAGAGTGAAGGGAGGCAAAATAGAAAAAGAAATGAGACTAGAACAACAGTACCCTGAAGTACAGGGTCACATGATTCTCCTGTATTTTCTCTTGAAATTGTTGTCTTACCTAGAAAAAAAGTCCAGTTTGTGCAGGGACTGCCAAATAAGATGCATCAGAGCAAAGAATAACTGGTATTTCAAGATTCCTTCACAGTTTCTCTCCGATAAACATCTGGTCTCACATCAATTTTTTTTTTGGTAGAGACGCTGTACAAGTCAGTCTTGTGTTACTCCCAAGTCATCTTTTGGTGTGTTTATTGCCTTGCTGCCTACGCAGCCTCCTTTGTGAATTGTGCATTTTTGTAATGTCCAGGTGAAGCTGTGACTGAAACAATGCATCTCAAAGCTAAAACCTTTGACTACACCATACTGCAGGTTGTTATTGCTGCATAACAGCTGTAAAGGATTTACAGAGAGATCAAAGGTGGAGAAGTAGAAAGGGCTGGAGGGCACAGGGAAGGAGAGGCAAACAAAGACTCAAAGTACAGATACAAGGTCAAAAGTAAAGGTTTAAAAAAATGCAAATTTGACTTGCACTTGCAGATAAACTGCCTAATGCCATCAATAACAGCTAATGTAATCTAGGCAAAGATAGTCCATGAAACAACAGACTATATTGAGCTCTGCTCACACAGAGGGCCGAGAATTGAAAGAGCCCCTGACACCATTGCACAATTTTTAATATATATATTACTTATAATTTATTTTTTATGTTGATTGCGCATGCGCAAGAACACATATTGGCGGTAGCTTCTCCGCACAAGCAGGTTGTGGAGGCGCAGCACTGCTGTGGCGGAAGCCCCCATAGCCTTTAAGGCTTGGCCTGCTTTCCCCAATGCTGTGGCACGCTGCTGCTGCTGCTGCCACTAGTTCAGCCAGCATGCCACCAACTTCTAAAAAAAAAAAATAGCCGCTGCAATCAGGGGCCGCCTCGTCATTGCAGCATCAGCCATTCGCTGCAATGAGGGAGCAATCCGTCATTGCAGGGCGGAACGTTAGTACTGTAATATTGTTTGTGAACATGGCGGCGGCTTCCCGCCGTGTTCACAAACAATATTCCTGAACCCCAGGGCTGAGGGGATGCCCAATCCCCCTCGGCAGCATGTACCTACCCCCAAGAGTGTTTGTGTGCTGACGGGGACCCCAATTCCCATCGGCTTTAGTGCCCCAATAGAACATTTATTTTGCCGACAGAGCCCAATCCCCGTCGGCATCACCTTCAAACACCCAGTGTGGTTGTACCAGAAGTGCCCAATCCCCCATCTGCTAGAGCTGCCCCCAAACAAACAGTGTTGGCACTCTTGGAGCCACCCCAGTGTGCTAAACAGCCCTGTAAAAAGAAAACCTTCCCGTGATTTTTTGTTTAACCTGTAAAGAAGAAGCAGTCCCTCGGCGGTCTCTCTGCCCCACAACCCGCACCCACCCCTGCATACACCCTGCCTCCCACACCCCTCACCCCATACTTACCTCCGGAGTCTGGCGCGACGATTTTCGGTGGACCGGGAACACATCTGCACTCTTCAAAGTTGACCACGAACTAAGGAAATGCCGGTAAGCTGTATAATGGAATAAATAGGTTTTTCAACTTTGATGCATATCGCAGGCATTTTTGAATTTTGCACAAATTTTCCAACATGGGGTTTTAGGACCCCTCCTCATGAATTCTATCACTGTCATTGCGTTAATCAGCTCCGAAAGGTGATTTCTTGGTCACTGTGTGGAATCACCTTTCGGGACCGACTAACGAAACGGCAGTGCCAGTGTTCATGAGATGTGCTCTCAAAAAGCCTATGTTGCAAATTTGGTGTAAAAAATCCCAAAAGTGACCATTTTACAAGTGTGCTGTGCGCAATTGCTATGCATGTTCGTAACTTCCAGAATTTGCAATATTGTCACACCAGATTTTCAACACCTCCTTGTGAACAGTACAGCTGTCATTTTTCACATCCTGGCCGAAATGTGTTTTCACAGTTCCGGCGCAGAATAGCACGGTCGCTGTGGGAAATCAGTGTTCGAGACAGATTATGAAAATGACAGCGACACTGTTCATGAGCAGAGGTCCTAAACTGCCTATGTTGAAAATATGGTGACGATACTCTATAAAATGACTGTTACGAGTGTGCATTGCGCAGTTTGGATGCACACTCGTAAGTCTGCGAATTTATAATATTGTCACTCCAGATTATCAACTTTGCCATTGCTCTGCACTTCTTTATGAACAGTACCAGCTGTCACTTTTCACATCCTGGCGGAAATGTGTTTTCACAGTTCCGGCGCAGAATAGTGCAGTTGCTGTGGGAAATTCATGTTCGGGGACACATTATGAAAATGACAGTGACACTGTTCAGTAGCAGAAGTCCTAAAATGTCTATGTTGAAAATTTGGTGATGAAAGTCCATAAAATGAGTGTGTTACGAGCGTGCGTTGCCCAGTTTCCACGCATGCTCGTACCTTTGCAACTTTGTAATAGTTTCACACCACATTTTCAACACTGGCATTTTTCCACACCTCCTTATGAACAGTAAAGCTGTCATTTTTCACATCCTGGCCACAATGTGTTTTCGCGCTTCTGGCGCAGAATACAGCAGTCGCTGTCAGAAATCAGTGTTTGGGACAGATTAGGATCAAGCGGTAAGAGAGGGGTGACTGAGCTCAATTGAGCTCTGTCGGGACTGCTGCGGATTTCCTGGAGGGCAGGAAAAGGCACCAATGCAGGCAGGAGCCCAGTACAAAAGGGCAGCCTGCAGCGCTGGGAGACACAGAATGAGCAAATGAGGAGGGGAGTGAGTGAGCTCAATGGAGCTCTGTTGGGAGTGCTGCGGATTTCTTTGTGGGCAGAAAAAGGCAGCAATGCATACAGGGGCCCAGCACAAAAGGGCAGCCTGCAGCAGCGGGAGAAACAGAACGAGCGACAGAGAGGGGGAATGAGCGAGCTTAATGGAACTCTATCATGACTGCTGCAGATTTCTTTGTGGGCAGAAAAAGGTGGCAATGCAGGCAGGAGCCCCATATAAAAGGGCAGTCTGCAGCACTGGCAGAAATGGAACGAGCGGGTGAGAGAAGGGAGTGAGTGAGGTCAACGGAGCTCTGTCTGGAGTGCTGCAGATTTCTTTGGGGGCAGAAAAAGGTGCCAACAGAGGCTGGAGCCCAATACAAAATGACAGCCTGCAGTGCCAGGAGAAACAGAATGAGCAAGTGAGACAGGGGGAGATTGAGCGACCTCAATGGAGCTCTGTCGGGACAGCTGCAGATATGCCTATGGGCAGAAAAAGGTGCCAATGCAGGCAGAAGCCCTGTACAAAAAGGCAGCCTGAAGCACCAGGAGAAACAACATGCAAGTGGGGAGTGAGTGAGCTGAATGGAGCTCTATCATGACTGCTGCGGAATTCTTTGTAGGCAGAAAAAGGTGGCAACACAGGCAGGAGCCCAGTACAAATGGCCAGCCTGCAGTGCCAGCAGAAATGGAATAAGTGACAGAGAGGGGACTGAGCGAGGCTCAGCGGAGCTGTGTCAGGACTGCTGCAGAATTCTATGTGGGCAGAAAAAGCAGCAATACACGCATGGGCCCAGTATAAAAAGGGCAGCCAGGCAGCGGGAGAAACAGAATGAGCGAGTAAGAGAGGGGAGTGATCGAGCTCAACGAGCTGTATTGTGACTGCTGCAAATTTGTTTGTGAGCAGAAGAAGGCAACAAGTCATGCAGGAGCCCAGTACAAAAGGGCAGTCTGCAGTGCCAGGAGAAACAGAATGAGTGAGTGAGACGGGGGAGTGAGCAACCTCAACGGAGCTGTATTGCGACTGCTGCGGATTTCCTTGTGGGCAGAAAAAGGCGGCAATGCAGGCAGGAGCCCAGTACAAAAGGCCAGCCTGCAGCACCAGCAGAAACGGAACGAGCGAGTGAGAGAGGGGGAGTGAGCGAGGTCAACAGAGCTGTGTCGGGACTGCTGCAGATTTCTTTGTGGGCAGAAAAAGACGTCAACGCCAGAAGGAGCCCAGTACAAAATGGCAGACTGCAACAGCAGCAGACACAGAACAAGCGAGTGAGGGAGGGGGAGTGAGTGAGCTCAACGGAGCTCTGCTGGGACTGCTGTGGATTTCTTTGTGGGCAGAAAAAGGCAGCAATGCACGCACTGGCCCAGTACAAGAGGGCAGCCTGCGGCAGCAAGAGAAACTGAACGAGTGAGTGAGAGAGGGGGAGTAAGCAAGCTCAACAGAGCTGTATTGTGACTGCTGCAGATTTCTTTGTGGGCAGAAGAAGGTGGCAACGCAGGCAGGAGCCCAATACAAAGGGCAGTCTGCACGCCCGGCAGAAACATAACGAGCAAGCGACAGAGGGACTGAATGAGTTCAATGGAGCTCTGTCGGCACTGCTGCAGATTTCTATGTGGGAAGAAAAAAAGGCGCTAACAGAGGCAGGAGCCCAGTACAAAATGGCAGCCTCTGCGCCTGGAGAAACAGAATGACCGAGGGAGACAGGAGGAGTGAGCAACCTCAACGGAGCTCTGTCAGGACACCTGCGGATTTCTTTGTGGGCAGAAAAAGGTGCCAATGCAGGCAGGAGCCCAGTACAAAAGGGCAGCCTGCAGCACTGGAAGACACAACAAGGGAGTGAGCGAGCTCAATGGAGCTCTATCATGACTGCTGCAGATTTCTTTGTGGGCAGAAAAAAGTGGCCACACACACAGGAGCCTTGTACAAAAGGCCAGCCTGCAGCCCCGGCAGAAATGGAAAGAGCGAGTGAGAGAGAGGGGGCCTGAGCAAGCTCAACAGACCTGTGTCGGGACTGCTGCAGATTTTTTTGTGGGCAGAAAAAGCCACCAACAGAGGCAGAAGCCCAGTACAAAAGGGCAGCCTGCAGTGCCAGGAGAAACAGAATGAGCGAGTGAGCCGGGGGAGAGAGCCACCTCAACAGAACTCTGTCGGGACAGCTGCGGATTTCTTTGTGAACAGAAAAGGGTGCCAATGCAGGCAGGAGCCCAGTACAAAACAGCAGCCTGCAGCACCGGGAGAAACAGAACGAGCGAGTGACAGAGGGGCAGTGAGCGAGCTCAACGGACCAACGCAATCAACATGCGGCCCTGATAAATGCTTGTTTTATGTATGGAATCATTACTGATTGTGTATGTATTTTTGTGATTTTAACACAGTGCTCAGAGCCCCTGGGACTGAATGCTTAAGAAATGAAGTCTACTACTGCTACCATTTGGAAAACTTTAAAAAAATGTAAGATTTCCATGCGATTCAGTTTATAGTTTATATTTTCTGTCATTCTTTTCCCTTTCTCTTTATTAATGATGACTGTCACAGTGAAAACCAGATACCTGTCCACTAGACTTCATGTGCTCTGGCTGCTTGTCTACACTTTATCATAAGCCCTTTAAATGACATCATAATTATCGCCACAGCAACAGCATATTGTGATGTCATCAACAGAACTGTGATGTCTGGTAGAGACAACTAGCCAGAGCAGATAAGGCACAGGTCCTGTTTTCAGGAAACTGTCATTAGATTAAAGGATATAGGAAATTTATTTTACATAGTTACTGCCTTTCCATCTTTCTTAGGAGGCAGTATAGTGTAATGGTTAAGGGCACTGTGCTGCAAACCTGGAGACCTGGGTTTGAATCCCTTCAGTCCCCACTTGCTTACTGTGTGACCCTGAAGCAAGCCACTTAACTTCCCTGTGTTCTCAGGTTGCACCTGGAAGCAAGCTCTTTCTTAGTGTGCCTTTCCTGATTAAACAATTTCCCCTTTCCTTTCCATGCATTCTGATATGCTCTGATGATTTTCTGATAAATAATCTAGCTTTGGAGTGCCTTCAGATCCACATCGAGTTCCACTGTCTTCACCAGTTACTGCTCTTGATTTTTATATTTCTAAGACATTCTAGGACATCAGAAGCTCCCGAACTATGCCATCATCTGAATGGCCTGGGATGGGCGTTTCTGATGTCACAGAATGTTCAGCCAGTATGAAAACAGAGCAGCAAGTGCAGAAGTACAGAGGGATTCGGGGTAGTTACAAAGGCAACAAAATACAGATTAACTGAACAAAAAAGGTCAAAAACATATCAGACTAGTGGGTAGCCAATAGAAGAACAACTAGAGGGCATCTAGAGGTCTAAAATCTGTTTCCTATCACCTTTAAAAAATAAATTAAAGCAGTAGAATGTGTTAGTCGGGAGGGAATTCATCATATAGTTTTTTATCAATGTGTTTTTATTGGTTTTAAAATTGTTCAGTTGCATCTGCATAAAACACAGTATACATAATCTCAATTGAAAATGCAGAATAAAAATCACAAATGTGATATTTTACAGTACAACAAAAATAGACCCAAAATTGGGAAACTCTTATAAAATCTATTAATAATATCCTTATATTACTAATTACTATTCAGTAACAAACACTCAATTTATATCCTCTCAGGAAGTGTTACACATTAATAAACCTGTATTATATACCAGTACTATTAAACATATAGTTTTTTTGGTAACAAAGTATTTCTGACATCCTTAGATTCATGCTCAGTTCGTCTTTAGTTCTCAAATATTATTAAAACAGCTTTTATAACTAAATTTGTAAATAATGATTCACGTCATTAAAGATGTCTGCCACTCGCAACTTTTAAAAATCTCTTCCACAGAGATTACCAGTTGAATTTAGAGTCATACTGTAGATGTAGGATGGTTTTACACAGCGCAGTACCAGGGTTATTTTATTTTTTCATGGCAGGGGGAATGGCATGGGAGAGGAAACTTATAAAAGCTTCAAAATCCCATATCTTGGTGCAGGAATTAAACAAAAGAAAATGAGAGAAACCTTGAAGTTTTTGCCAGACAAACATTATTACCGAAAAAAGTTAGATGGTTACTAACAAGTACTGCAGCCTTAGGTATTAGAATTACAGGCACAACACTAAATATAAGCGGAACTGTATTATTTAAAGTTTTCACAATGGGGCTGCCCCAATTGCCTGGCTGACTCATGTTGTGCTGTCATATAGACAGGTCGGGGTTTGGGAGTGGACTCCAGCTGCCACGTTTGGAGGCAAGCCAGGCTGGGTGCCAGCATGCCTCTGCCACGGAGTGTGGTTCTGGACTTAACGGTGTGTTTTTTTTTTTTTGTTTGTTTTTTTTTGTTAACCAGGTAAGTCCACCGAGTACAAGCTCCCATTTTCAGGGATGAACCAGATGAAATGAACAATACACATACAAGCACAGTTTACATAACAATAAAACAGTACAAATAGTGCGTTGCCAAGGTAAAACAAACATCAATCATTCCTTAAAACACCTGCATTTACAGTATCCAACAAGTAAATTTTCATATGAACATATGAAATTGCTGGCAGAACAGGCTCATAAGTCTATCAAGTCTGCCTGAGTGCACGCTGCAGTATAATATTACTGCAGCTGCCCTACCCCACCCACTCTCTCCCTTCATCCCCCTCCTAGTCCTGTTCTCCATCTTGTTCTTGTCTGTAATGACCTTGCCCCTGACTATCCCATCTCTGCTTAAGGCCATCCACTGTCCTTAGTTCAATGACCTCTTCCAGCAGTTCGTTCCATCCATCCACCACTTTCTCCATGAAGTAGTGCCTCCTCATCTCCCTCCTGAACCTCCCACCTTTCAGCTTCAGTCTGTGTTCCCTCATGACCCTTCCCCCCTTTAAGTGGCACAGTCCTCCCTCCCAGACTTTGGTTATGCCTTTTAAGTACTTAAAGGTCTCGTCGATCATGTCCCTTCTCTCCCTTCTATCCTCCAGTGAGTGCATGTTGAGCTCCTTCAACTTTTCCTCATACAGCATCTCCCCTAGCCCCATGCTCATCTTTGTCACCCTACGCTACACCCCCTCCAGCAATTTCACATCCTCCTTAATGTAAGGGCACCAGTACTGCACACAGTACTCCAAGTGCAACCTCACCAGTGATCTATACAAGGGCAGGATGACCTCCCTTTTCCTGGAGGTGATACTTCCGGCAATGCACCCCAACATCCAGTTTGCCCTTGCTGCCCCTCCTACACTGTGCTGATACCTTCATGTCCCCGTGACTGGTACCCCCAGGTCCCTCTCCTCCTTCAAGACTGCTACCTGCACTCCCCAGCCAGTAGCTGATCCTAGGGTTTCTGGCTCGGAGGGGCATGACATTGCACTTCTTAGTGTAAACCCCAACTGCCACTCCACTGACCAGAGCCTGACCCTAGCTAGATCCTCCTCAAGTGCCTGCCTCCCTTACTCACTGTCCACTTTTGCACAAATCTTTGTGTCATCGGTGCACATGCTGATCTTACTCTTGACCCCCTTCTGCAATGTCCCCTATGAAGATATTAAACAAAACAGGGCCCAGAACTGAACCCTGTGATAACCCACTGGTCATGGGCCTTGGCTTGGATGTTTCCCCCTTAGAACTACCCTCTGCTGTCTGCCCTGCAGTCAGCTCCCAGTCCATGCCACCAGTTTCTCCCTTGCCCCAGGTCCCTCTGTTTGCCCAATGGTGAGCAGGAGCACAGCATTTTAAAGCAAGCTATTATGTTGGTGTGCCACCCCCAAGGGTGGGCAAGGTAGCCTGCTCCTTCTACAGGAGCTCAATGCATTGCCGAGGCTGACTGGCATGACCCATACCTGGAGAGGAGGAATGAACAAATGGAGAACACCTGGGAAGAAAAAGAACCCTGTCGTCAAAATGATGGTGAATCACCTAAACAGGGTATATCCCTAGGTGATGGTAGGGAGGGGGTAGAAAAACCTATATGAAAGAAACAAAAAAATTGTCACAGCAACGTCAGGGGCTCTTTACATTGGAGTCTTCAGTTTGCCATGATGCTGTCTGTTACAAGAAATGGTAATTTTTGCGTTACTTTATTTTTTCCCCTTCTTACCTGGTCAGTAAGACTCTCCTTTAACCCATCCACAAGCAATTGATCCAACCACCATGCTTACCAGAGCAGTCACTACTTCCACACAGATACCCACTGCCTCTGCCCCCCCCACCCTGAAATTACCACTCAGAGTCTGGCAAATTGGCCAGTAGGACAGCCAAGTAGACCTTTTTTCCAACTGGGGGTTGTGGTAGGCAGGAGCGCCCAAATATCCGGTTGCAGCAACTGGATGTGGAGAGCACGGTGTGCCCCCAATTGTTTTAACCCTGTCCCCCACATATCCTACCCACACACAAAACTCAGCTATGGCCCAAGACTGAAGACCTAGCCACTGAAAAGTTGCTTGTGGCTATGCTGATGTACATTCCTCATTGTTCATCGCAGTCCTTTTCCTGATCTCTCAAACCCACAGCATTCCTTCCAATGATGTCACTGTATTCTCTGGTCACTCATTATTCCTACCCCCGCACTTGAAATAATACTTCAAAAAAACTAATGAGCAAAACATATTGTGAAATTCTATTTTCCTAAAAAAAAAAAAAAGGAAGTTAAATTTGCCATTTCTGCAAGAGGAAAATGGACTAAATTGGAATCAGAATAGCCTCCCACAGAATGATGTGACAGAGCATGATCTTTAAAGGAGACTGGCCATGCTAAAAAAAAAAAAAAAAAAAATGCCCCTTATCTACGTATGACCCTGCTCCCCCATTTTAACTTTGCCTGTAAAACGTTTCATTCACTGCTGGTCATTCAACTGCTCCAGCATGTTGTGCAGCCACTGCACTTCGATATAAAGTTCATAGGGATGCTAGGAGGGCTAAAAGAGTGTCACCTAATGTGTTCTTAGAGCAAGAGAACTGCAAACTGAAGGTGACCAGTTCTGTTGCCCTGATGCCCCAAGGATGCAAAATGTGACACTTTATATCCATAAGAGACTCTCCTAGCATCCCTATAAATTTATAAGATCATGTGCTATTTGTGTTGATAACCTTTTTCTGTACAACAGTTCCTGACTGCGGGGTGAGTGGCACAATGAGAAACCCCTTAGTTGGCACAGTGCACGAGATACTCTTATGGAAATAAGAATATTTCACATGCAACTGAAAGAAGCACTCAGATTGAATGGGGGCATCACAAGAAGCTCCCACAATCTATAATGATGAACAAAGCAGACTACGCCAGCCTCCAGGGAGAGTACTGTTCCACACATCACACCAAGTATTGTTAGGTAGAAAATCTTCTAATTAGCAAAACAGATCAGAAGAAAAAATACTTCAGATATAAGAAGTGATAGATGACTACTTCTGAAAGTTACTGTTTATTGCAGGCAGCATGCTATCTCTAAGTTTTAAAAGACAGAGGGGTGCGGGGCCAGCCATTTTCTCTACCAGATGCATTTTGTGACACTCCTTAACTTGATACTTTAATGTGAAATGAAAAACATTTTTACACTACAAATCAAGACCCTATTCATAGCACACAAGAGCAAAGGACTTTCTGGGCATTCTGATCCCTTTAACATGGGAGACCGAAGGAGCCAGTTGCAAGCTAGGCTACTTATTTGAAACCCATGTCTGGCTCATCGGGTACATCTAAGGCAGACCGCAGACCTGTCATGGCAAGCACTGCAAGGGAACCAACTCACAGACATTAAAAAGTCTCTGAAAATGTTATGCTCCTCCATCCACAATTTGGAATGGAAATTTGACAACTTTACTGAAAGTATTGTTGCAGTAGGGCAGTTGGTCTTGGGGCTCAGTGTTAAGGTGGATGAGGCAGTGGGCAAGGCGGATGAGGCAGTGGGCAAGGCGGATGAGGCGGTGGGCAAGGCGGATGAGGCAGCGGATGAGGCAGTGGGCAAGGTGGATGAGGCGGTGGGCAAGGTGGATGTGGCAGAGGGCAAGGTGGATGTGGCAGAGGGCAAGGCGGATGAGGCAGTTGGCAAGGTGGATGAGGCAGTGGGCAAGGTGGATGAGGCGGTGGGCAAGGTGGATGTGGCAGAGGGCAAGGTGGATGAGGCGGTGGGCAAGGTGGATGAGGCAGTTGGCAAGGTGGATGAGGCAGTGGGCAAGGTGGATGAGGCAGTGGACAGGCTGAGAAAGCTATGGCTGCCCCAACAAGGTAAACAAAACAAGCATTTAAAAGCTGTCTTGAGATTACAGAAAACAGGCTTTGAGGGTGTAATGTTCTTATTACTGGCCTGCCAAAGAACTACAAGGGACCGAATCCCACTTTGTTTGAGGACTGGCTTCCGCAAATCTTTCTGTAACCCCTACAAATGGGGGTTCCCCAAAAAGTCTTCCTTGAGCTTGCCTAAATGCTCACCGCCAGGCTGGTGTCCCTGCTTTAGCAGTTTAAATGAGAGTACCAGAGCCTGTATAGCCTCTGTGTACTGTCTCTTTAAGAGCTGCCTGATTGCAGCTTAAGTAATCTGAGAGGGAGCTCTGTTGAAAGATGTAACTATTTACTGAAAATCCTTTAGAGTGATAATGATAGTGTAGTTTGTCTAACCTGCTTTCTTTGTAGCAAGGACTGTTTTGTTTGTCTCCACTATCTTGGTCCTGGACTGCAAATTGGACTAATCAGTACTGGTGGGACTTAAAATGTAGCCAGACTACAGGAGCTGTCTGAATTCAAAATCTGTAGGAACTGTAGTTTGAACATTTTGCGCATTTTTTGCAACTGAAGGGGGAGCTCTTGCTTTGACTGACAGCCAAATCAGCCAACCCAACCTTTTGGATCTTGGGGAAGTCACGGGCTACTTGCAGTTTTCAGTTTGAACTAAGCTAGAAGCTGAACAAGAAGGAGCTGAAGTGATTCTGAGCAGCAATCCTGAGTGGATTCATGGGAGAACTCTGAAAAGGCCAAGTTTTTGGCTGCATGTCGGGTGCTACTCCTGAGAGGAGAGAAGAGAATTATTTTGGACTAAATCCAAGTTTGTGTGACTAAAGTAAGCAACTGAAGTGGGCAGGCTCAACCTGAAGAAGACCAAAGATTTTGCTGAATGCGATCAGCCTCTCAGGAGTTCCAGCGACCCCTAAGCTCCCAGTTTGTGCAGAGACTTTGCGATTATGACCGGGGAGCACTTTGCCTGGTATAGTAGAATTCCCTTACAAGTAAATGTGCTATGAGCTGCTAGTGGGTCGTGAGTTGGTCCCTGACTGTGTGAACTGTGTTCTGCTTGCTGGAAGCTGTATCCAGCTCAAAACAAACTGCATCCGAATTTGTCTCCATGCAATCTGGGCCTTGCCAGACTGGCCCAGCCAGACTACCCACTGCACAGAGAAGCCATCTACAAGAGACCTGCCTGGGGATCAGCCCCCTGCTCCACACTTGAACAGAAACGATGCCTCTGCGACTCATGTGGGCCCTGCTTCTCCTGGCATTCCAGATCACCCATCTGCAGTCTCGATTTTCGTCCAGCCTGTGTCCAGTCTTTGGTATCGTGAGTAAATACCAGGGTAGCTCCCTGCAACAACAGCTTAATCTGAGTGCGTTATCAGATTGTCTTGTTGTTTTGTTTCCTTTATGAACTGAGCCCTCTGGCTCAGGATTACAAATATTGTGTACTGTGCATGTTGTGTTTTCCATCACAGGGTCCCAACCAGCTGCAACCCCAGGCAACAGTTCTGGCTAGGCCATCTCTTCTCCACCTGGGTACCCAGAGAGATGGACTGTTTGGGGGACTCAAAGGCGCATGCATAACTGCTTGATTGATACAACCTATATAAGGGAAAGAGGGGGGTTACAGTGTCCGGTGGGCTGTGCCCAGGTTAACTTGACCACTACCAACCCTGATCTCAGAGTGGAGGCACCGTTTCAGAACTCAGGCCCCTTAACCTGCTACTAGCTGCTAGCAGGAGGGTAGTAGCCCTTGGAGAAGCGCCAACTAGGGGTTACATTTCAATGGCTAGACCCTCCATCTGTAGGACAGACAGAGAAGGCTTACTGTGTCATGAGAAGGCAAGCAACTGCAAATGCCTCACTCCTCCAACAGTGCTTTTGTTCATTCCAGTATGAGGCAAAATGTTATACTTGGCCCATAAAGCAAAATAAGTCATGACGGTGATTCAATAACAATTTCTATCCAGATTTGGCATCGCAATGTGCCAAGATGCAAGGAATTGAAGGTGTGAAAAGCGGTTCTGGATCCTTGGAAGCATCATTCGCATTGTTGTTTTCCAGCATGGCTGAGGGTATAGGCTGGTAGCAAGACAAATTTATTCACCAACCCACTGAAATGGCAATTTGCTACATAAATTGGAAGCAGAGACACTTCGGAAGCCACAAACTCTGATGGTTTGACTTCAGAATTTTATCAATTCTTTAACACATAATTAGCTCAGATTCTGGCCCTAGTCTTTATTTTCTGACATAACTTACTACTTGAGGCTCTATTACCAAAGCGATTTAGATATTTTTATTTAAGAAAAGTACTCCAATGGAGTTAAAAAAATTGGAGACTGATCTATCTATGCGGGTAAAACAAAAAGGGAGTTCAGGAATCGAATAAGTGAACACAAGAGTGATAAGGTTAAAAGACCAAAAATCATCAGTGGTGAAACATTTTAATATAGTGTGGGCCACTCAGCAGTTCTCTGAGATTTTGGGGTCTTGAGAAGGTGAATGAACCAGAAAGAAGCAACATTACTTGGGATGATTTATTACTTAAGAGAGAAGTCTACTGGATCTATAAGATGGACAGTACTAATCCAAGGATCAGAATGAATGAATCCTGTAATTGGGGTCTTTACTGGAAATAAAATCAAGTTAGGTGTATGAACAAGAAAAGCGTATAATTTCAAGAATTCTTTTAAGGAATGAACTGGAAAACATTTTGTAATAGTGCCTATAATTAGGTACTCCTCTCTAAGGAAATTTATGATGGTAAAGGTTTTTATTAATAATATGGGTACAGAGATACTTTGGAATTACAAAAGATGTAATTTAATCTCAAGGATGAATGTATGAATGAAAAAATACTGAGTGATATATAAAAATGCAGAAAAAATATATATTAGTTGGTATCGGCTCATTCAATATTTAACAGAAGGATAGAATGTTAATAATATGTGTAAATATGTATTGGTATGCATCATAAAATTACCAAGCATTATAAATAAGAAAAAAGAACGAGGAGGTCACATTCATAATTTAAAAATATGTAAAACATAAGATGAGGCGATGCCCTTCAACACCTTAAGACAGGTCTATTTTTAATAACATATAAACGAATCTTAAAGACAGTAAGAAGTATCATGATTCTCGAACAACTAATATAATAATCCAGAAAAATATAAAACAAAAAGATAAGTTAATAGGAGATGTCTCCCAGCTGCTGCCATGGATTTGTGAATGATCACTGCATTTATTTAAGTTTTAAAAAGAAGGGACCAGATTATAAATCCTTTTATCTACATAGGAGTAATATGGATACATTTTTTTTTAAATATTTGTAGAATTCGGCAATTGGCCGAAGGCAGGGGGTGAACCGCCTTCCCTCCTCGTATGTATCAGGTGAGCCCGCTTGAATTTATCCACTTGACCACATGGAGGTAGAGGCTCTAACTAAGATCTAAGAGAAATCAGGTTATACTTTTATAGCGGGTAAGGTAAAAAACGCAGGTTTAGTGACGCCGCCTCCCGGCCAGATTTTCGCTTGCTTTTTTAAACCGCGCAGGTTCAGTGGGTCTGACCATCTCTGTCCTCCAACAAGACTGAGACAAATGGCATTTAGCCAGGTAAGTGCATAACAGCTGGCAAAAAAATAAGTTTTAAATAAGATACAGAGTAGAGGAATGGAAAGATGTTTGATTTGTTAACGGAGGGAACTTAGTACATTTGATTTCTCTTCACAGCTATAAGCTTGGAAAACCAAGGATGGATAATTTTAATGAAAACGAATAGCAAGGCAAAATGAGCTCTTTGAGGTAAATGACAATTAGGGAGCCCAGTGCAGTAACAGGGCCAGTTCTAGAAAGTTTAAAAGTTTTTTTAAACTGTTTGAACAGT
Source organism: Neoceratodus forsteri (assembly GCA_016271365.2). NCBI lineage: Eukaryota > Metazoa > Chordata > Ceratodontiformes > Ceratodontidae > Neoceratodus > Neoceratodus forsteri. The sequence goes on along the minus strand of JADMNL010000036.1, from coordinate 35,108,988 downwards.
AACAGTTTTTTTTTTTTTTTTTTTTTTTAAACGCGGTGAAGGAAAGAAAATAATCTTTAATATTTGCATATTTCATAGTTTTAATGAAAGGAAGGACAGAAGATTCTTTTCTCATAATGACATCGGAACAAACGTCTATGTCTAAAATAATGAACAAGTAGGGCATCAATATTGTGGTGTTTCCATATATCATTTAATCAGTATATACTGATCATTTCAAAAAATTATCCAAAGAAAATTAATTCTTTTTGTATCATTTTGCAGCACTGAAACTGAGATTTAATTGATATTAACAAAGTGAAGAGATTTCAACAATTTAATAATAAATAATGAACGTAAACATTTAAAGTATATGGCGAATATACATGAGGCACATGAAAATTATAATGTTCATTTATATAATGAGGTATATTTTTGAAGTATTAGCTTAAAGCATAGAAGGTCCATGGAGACTAACAGGTTGACAAGTTACAATTGAAATAATTTAGAAGCCTAGTAAGATATACAGAATTGTAATTAATTATTTGATTAAGTGAGAAATAATTATTTGTTAACATAATTCATAACTAAAGTTTGAGTGGTAACCAGATAGGGACATAGTACTTTATATTGTTGTGTTTATACTTTATATATTTATTGGAGAAGTGAAATATTGATTTTTGTTTTATGTTTAAACAACACTATTTATAACTTGAGGACTGAAGAAATGAGCGTCAAGCTACGAAACTGTTGCCTGAATACATGGTGTGAAAATAAGAGACAGTAAAGATCGATTTACATGAATATGAACTGCTGGATTTTGGTCCTACACTCATTAATTGATTTGATATATTGCCAAGTAGAAAGATCCAGGAATATATATTATTTAGATTAGGGCATCCTGTACCAATATTTAAAAAAAATCTTTGATAACATTCCCCACGAATATATATTTGTGTTACACAAGTACGGATTGTCAGATTTTTATCAATTGGATTAAACGTCTATTTTCATATAACTCTTATTCTTAACATAAATGGGCGGTTAGGATCCTGTATACTGTTACTTGGAGAACATCCCTGTCTCACGCCTCCAAGTTCTGTCTTATGCATATTAACATTAGACGCTATGTTAAGAGCTATTTGTACTACACCGAACATTCATGGAATTCAGAACCCTCTGTCTCTGGAGAATGTAAAAGTGTTGGCATATGCAGATGTTATCTCTTTATTAAGGATGCACATTCTGGGGAGGCTGCAGTAACACTTGTAAAAGACACTGCTAAACTAACGAGTTCACAGATCAACATACAAAAAAGCCATGTTTTATCTATTGCAATTCATGAGGTTATTCCTCCTGGTACTAATGTTATTATGGTGTCGTTATACCCGATTAAAATTTTAGGTATATATTATGGTCTGACTAATTTACCATTGTTTAACTCTGGGAAGGCTTTGGATGTGGGGCACTGAAGCTGCCAAGCAGAAAAACTGGCAATAAAAAAGAAAGGATTAATATAATAAAACATTTTTAAAACCCACATTTCTTAATGTCAGTCTGAGTTTTTCCTCTCCACAGCAATTTGAAACCCGAATACTCAGTATATTCTTTCAAGTGGCATGAGGTAGCAGACTGAATTCTATTAAAGAGACATTCTGTATCTTCTCCTCAATCAAGGAGGGATAGGTATGGTTCACCCAGGCATACTTTAAGTTTATTTTTTCAAACAAATATTCCCTAGTTTTCCGCTCAACACTCTTTGTGGAAGGAATGGACGACTACATGGATGGAACCACTTCAACCAGAATGGCAATGACCAAAGCCCATTTTTTTTTGGAAAAATGCATTTTCCTGACAGATTTATTTATGTCTAGGATTGCAAATACCTTTGAGCCAAGGCTCTTTTACAAAGGTTCCACATCAATTACAGACAATTACAATACAACAACGAGAAATACAATGAAGATGAGTGGATAAACTGGACACAAGTGGGAAAGCGGAATGTGGCACAGAGGGGATGGTGGATACCACAGGAGCGTGGAGCAGCCAAATGGCATTTATCAGACATACAGAGGGGTGTCGAGGGTGACATACAAGGAACAGTATGGGGGGGAAGAGCTAGAGTGGAGAAGGGGGAGGAAAGGGAAAAAAGAAGGAGGGTAGAGTTTAATGTGTGGGGTAGAGTAGGGTGTGAATAGGCAGGGCAGGAAAGTGGGAGTGACCAGCGGGATAAGTGCATGGTGTATATTTAGAAGCTTTTATTAAAACTGAATAAGAAACAGAAACTTTCATGGGACACCATTCGTGCCCAGCATCGTAAAGCCTTCTACAAATCCTTAGTTGTAACTAGTGTTGAGATAATGCCAGGCATTTCCCCATGACTTAGACAGATTGTCTTGAACTATTTAACTGATAAAAGCATTCCAGCACAATACTGGGACAGCACAACACTGGGATGTAGTCTGGTTATCATAACCAGACTATCTCCCAGTATTGTGCTGGAATACTTTTATCAGTTAAATAGTTCAAGGCAATCTGTTTAAGTCGTGGGGAGACTCCTGGCATTATCTCAACACTAGTTACATGTTGTCATGGCAAACTGAATGTGAAAGATAATATAACCCCCCCCTACAAATGGGGTTCCCAAAAGTCTTCCTTGAGCTTGCCTAAATGTCTCACTGCCAGGCTGGTGTTCTGCATTTGGCAGTTTAAATATGACCCAACAGAGTGCCTGCATAGCCTCTGTGTGCTGTCTCTAAGAGCAGCGTGGATTGCAGTTAAAATTAATCTGAGAGGAGCTCTGTTAGAAGATATACTTGTTTGCTGATCATTTGTTAGAGTAGTAATGATGTTGCTGTTTGTTCTAACCTGCCTTCTTTGCAGCATGGACAGTTCTGTTTGTTTACATCATCTTGGTCCTGGACTGCAGAATGAGCCAATCAGTACATTTGAGACTCTAAAATGGAACCTGCCTACAGGGACTTGGTGGGGCCAAAACTTGTAGGAATTGTAGTTTTGGGCTTTTGAGCCTAAAATAACCTGGAAGGGGAGCCCTTGCTGTGACTGACAGATTAGCCAACCAAACCTTTTGGATCTTTGGGAAAAGTCCCACACTGCTTGCAGTTTCAGTTAGATCTGAGTTGGGAAGTGAAGGAGTAACAGCTCGAGATAGTTCGAGCAGCAATCCATAGTGGATTTGCATGGGAGAACTGTGGAAAGGCCCGAGTTTGGCCTGCATGCCTGCCTGCTGTTCCAGAGAGGGAAATTTTTTTATTTTTTTTTTCCCCTCGGACAATCAGAATTTGGAGAGCGAATTAAGCCACTGAATTGTGACCAGGCTTTAACCTGAAGACCACCGAAGATTTGCTGAATGCGATCGGCCTGTCAGGACTTCCAGCTACCTCTGAACTCCCAGATTGTGCAGAGACTCTGTAATTGCGATCGGAGAGCCATTTGCATGGTATAGTGGAAGTTCCTTACATGTGAATGTGCTGTGTGCTTATAGTGGGTCGTGATTTGGTTCCCCACTGTGTTTTGCTTGCTGGAGGCTGTATCCAGCTCCACAGACTGAATCCGTATCCATTTCCTTTTGCCTGGGCCCGGCTACACTGGCCCAGCCAGAATACCTGTTACACAGAGAAAGTCATCAACGAGAGACCGGCCTGGGGATCAGCCCACTGCTCAATGCCTTGAACAGGAACTATGTCTCAGGGATTCTGTGGGCCTGCTTCTCCGGCACTCCAGCTCAACAGCCTGCAGTCTCGATTTTGTCCTGCCTGTGTCCAGTATTGGGTATCGTAAGTAATCAGGGTAGCTCCCTGCAACAACAGTTAAATCTAAAAGTGTTGTCATCTGATTGTTTTGTTACCTTTTCTTTCATGAACTGAGCCCTCCAGCTCTGGATTACAGGCAGTGTGTGTTGTACAAGTTGCTTTCTTCCATCACAGGGTCCCAACCAGCTGGAACGTTCCTGGCTAGCCTACCGTTTTCTTACCTGGGTACCCAGAGTGTGTGACTGTGTAGGGACTCTGAACTGCATGCATAACTGTCAGATTAATACAGCTTTTAAGCAAATCAACCTGATTACACCCCTCTCTTGTTCAAGTCCCCTGAATAAATCAGATTTAACTTTGTTTGCATTTAACCAGACTGTGGTTCCAGTTTGTGCCAAAAGTCTTGTACTGTTGCTGTTTGCTGTGTTTAATCTCGTTTTCCGGGGGTCCCCAGGGTCAAGCTAGAGGAACCAGCCCTGGTGGTAAGTGCAAACATTGTGGGAAACTGCATGGTGAATAAGGGTCATTGTGAACGTGATTATTGTGCACTGTTCAGGCCACTAGAGGGAGAAAAGGGGAGTTAGTGTCCCGGAGGGCTGTGCCCAGGTCAACTTGACCACTACAACCCTGACTCCGGTGGAGGCACCTGTTTCACTACCCAGGCCTTTAACCTGCTACTAGCCAAGCAGGCAGGGGTAGTAGCCTTTGGGATAGCGCCACCTAGGGGTTACAATAATAATAAGCATAAAAGTATCACGGAAAGGTTTTGTCCACGAAGCAGTTGTGTGCCTCAGTTTGAGACGATACAACATTTATACTTTGATTGCCCTTTTATACAAGTGTTTCAGACTCAATTGGGTATTTCTAGTTTGTCCCTTTCTGGTGAGTATTTTTTATGACATCCTTATATATGGAGATTTACAGTCTATGCTGCCCAAATATGATTCCTCGATGATATTTCCGATTATTTCCTATATTACAATGTTACTATAACAAGTATGTATGTCAGTCAGTGTTTTTTATTGTACTGCTAATGAGATATGTCCAGTTTGTCAGTTACTGTAGGTGTATTATATTTAAGTCTGCTGTGTATTGTGAGTGTTCAAAGTTTTGCCTGCATATAGTATGCATGTTTCTTGTCTCAACACCACCTTGGCTGTAAGGCGGTCCCAGGTCGTACATGAAAAAGGACCTTGGATCATTGTACTTACCTGGTGAACAAAAGTTTAAATAAATAAAATAAACACTGTAAATATGTCTTGCAACAACTCTATTTGGATCACAACATGTTTTTGCATACAACTGAAACTGCTCTGAGAAAACAATGTGCCTTGGAATACACACAACTGTCTACAGCCCTGGGGGGTAGGAGATGGAAACACTTTCCTTGGGCAATTTTTTGAACTGTGTAAGTGCCACATATCTTGACCTGCATGTTTTCCAGAATATGGCTGTGTAATTTATTGTATTATTATTATTTGATTCTGCTTGTCTTATTAAACAGCCTACCTACTTCTATTATCACACTCCTAGAGGGCACACTCGATGTGGTAGATAATTTCAAATATTTAGGATTCGTTCTAGATTCTCACTTACCCTTTACCTCCCACATTGATGCACTGACAAAAAAAAAAAAAAAGAGACTAGGTTTCTTTTTTAGAAAAAAAAATCTCTGTTCTCCCCCAACTCTAGAATTCAGCTAGTACAGTCCACTTTCTTGCCCCTCTTGGACTATGATGGTATTATTTACAATAGTTGTGCCATTATAAATCTTCACAAACTGGACACTTTTCCACTGCACCATCAGATTCATAACCAATGCTCCAGCCAGAACTCACCATTGTATCTTGTATAAAGAGGTGAACTGGATCTGGCAACCAGGAGACTTATTCACACTTATACCTGGATATATAAAGCACTCCTTAATAAGCTGCCCCCCTATAGTACCTCTGCCCGCCATCATTTACACAGTTCTTACACCCTTAGGAAATGTGCATACATCTCTTTGGAAGTGCCCAAAATTCGCTCCCATTATGGCAGAGTAGCTATGAGCTACGTACTCTCCACCATTTGGAATAAACTCCAATCCGAACTAAAGCTTCAGACCTTAATCCCACTAAATGCATTCAAAAGGAATATTAATAAAACTGCTCCCGAATCCTCCCAATGCTTCGTATCCCTCTCCAGCCCTGTATACCATCTCTCTCTCTTATCCTCTGCCCGATTGGCTCCTTCGACAATCTGCAACTTCTATTGTTGATTTTATCTGGCCTCACTGGATCTGTCTCATCTAGTATAATTCACTGTTAAATGTGTATTTCAAGTGTAACTGTTTTTTTTTTTGAAAAATGTATTTTGTTTTATTTACTCCCTCAAGCTCCCATGTACTGATGATGTTGTGTGGTATTCTTGCCACCATGTACATTGTTGTATTTTGTTGAGTATATTGTAAAAGGGACCTCCTTGCAAATGAGCTTGCTCAATGGATTTCATCCCTTCCAATAAACTTGATTTGTACCAATAAACAATGCCCCCACTTTGTAATACAGGATGGTTGGATTTACATGCAAGTACTTTAAGAGTGCTTTTGCCGATTACCAAATATATGATCTGGCAAATTAGATGCACGTTAGTAGTACTTCCCCAGCAGTACCTGACACAAGAGAACTTACTAGTGGCCATACATAAATATTTGGTTACTTGTTAAGAGAAGGACATACTTAAATATAACTGAGGACACTTATAAGTGCTTTGGATGACAAAACAGGTTTCTTGCCATATTGGTCTTGCACAACAAGATGCACAAATTAGGTGATTTGATACATTTTATTGGGCCAACAGAGTATACGAAGAGACCTTAGTTTCGGACCTCCAACAGAGATAGTCTTTCTTAAGAAGACCTCTGTTGGAGGTCAAAAGCTTAAAGGTCTTCTGTAATCTGTTAGCCCAATAAAAGGCATCAAATCACCTAATTTGTGCATCTTGTAAGTGCTATGGAGACATTGCCTGTCTTCATTACCTACACATCTTTAATAATAAAAATGTGGATTGGATGATGTGGGGTTGTGAACTGCAGATGGAGGGTTTAGTTCTGTAGGAATTATCCTTTTCTTCTGTTTATTTCATTTTCTAAGTTCTCAGTTGAAGGATTATTTGCATCATACTTTCTGTAACGTTGTCTGTGTACCGTTTGTTTTATATTGTGCCTCGTAATTTTCATCACCTTTGCTTATCTATGTGCTGCCTTTGCTGTGTAATCTGTTATTTATGCTGTTGTCAGCGTCACTTACTGTTGCTGTGCTGTGACTTGTCACTGACCTTGACCCTATGTGACCTCCTAGGTTGTGCCTGACAATAGGCATTCAGTTGTCTAGTACCTTACCTGGCCAACAAAACTAAATAAACAATTTTCTTAATAAAACTACCCTACTTTTTGCAAAAAGTGCCTCGGTTCTTCTGCTTCCACCTGGACACCCACCAGAGATGGTTAGAAAGGATCTTGGTCTAATGCATCATCTGAAGGATGGCATGCCTCAACAGTACAGCCCAAACCCAGACACCCCCCCCACACCACACGCCCATCCCCAACCACACACACACACACACACACACACACACACACACACACACACACACACACTACACTGTAAGCTGAGCCCTATATGCAAACGAGTGTCAACATTCTTGGAAAATGTTTTCATTGTATTCGTATCTCATTTGAGATGTGCAACTGCATATATGACATATAATGTAATAAGTGTGTTGTAAATGGAAATTGTACTTATCTTTCTGCTAGAGGACATCTGAATCCTCGTTGTTGATCAAGAGTTCCTTGTCTAAATATTAACCAACTTTGTGGTTTGTATCCACCTGCTAACTGAGCCTGGAAAACAAGATATCAGTTCACGTAGAGCTATCCCAGCTGATGAAATGTCAAACTGAAAGCGCCTTTTATGTAAGGCAGAGGAGATCACCAACATCTCAGTATAAACCAAACAGTGGCATACCATTCTGCCTTTCCTTGGGGCACTGGGTGGACAGATCGGAGCAAGTTGTAAATTACAGGTGCGCACACACACACACACACACACACACACACACACACACACACACCATGATGTATGATATAATATACGATTGGTAACAAAAGTGGTCATTTTATGTAATATAATTTTGTGCTCCATCTGAACCAGTGCATGTAATGTTGTGCTGTCAGTGTTTCTCATAATACAACACACCCTCCACCACACACACACACACACACACACGCACACTGCCGCCTTCCACCACATCCACACATCTAATTTCCAAACTAAATTCCCCAACATGGGACAAACATTTCCCTTCAGAATGTCCTTCCCTGGATCTCTGCAGACCTGACTTCCACAGACAGGAGGGAGGCATATGAGAGACAGCAACACTCCAATACCAACTCATTTCTCCTTGAGTGCATCGACTTGCTGAACCTTTTCTTATTTATTATACAGCCGAAGTTAGACTAGTACATTCTAGTTCTGACTGTGATAAAATCTTAAAGGGGACAGGAAATTTGTGCCAATAGCCGTTTATAAAGTTCTTATTCTCAGAAACAATATGCATTCCCTTAAATTATCCACATTTAATTGTACCTGAATAAAAAGTGATACGAAAAACTGTATTTTGCATTGTTTTGTTTTTATGGGCAACACTGTTACAGTTCTGTTCATGGAACCAATAACGGAGTTTTTACTATGTCACGGTTTGTGCACAGAATGCCAATTATGAGCTGCTGACCTATCAGAACAGTGCTTGGAGTTCTGTACACAAACTGTGACATAGTAAAAACTCCAGGTTATTGATTCCATGAAGAGAACTAACAGAATGCTGTCCATAAAAACAAAACAATGTAAAATACAATTTTTTATCACTTTTTATTCAGGTACAGTTAAATGTGGATAATTTAAGAGAATGCATATTATTTGTGAGAATAAGAACTTTATAAACAGATGCCAATTAGAAAGGATTTCCTGTCCTCTTTAAATGCCATTTTAAACAACATTTGTTACAGCGGCAGATAAGCCGACCACTAAACTTTCTTGCAAATGGCGGATTTCTCAGCATTTTGACTGCAAATGGTGGTACCTGCATGGCACAGCCTAACGCAGAATATCTCCATCTCCCGAGTCAGGGAGACCGAGGTAAGCGGCACTTGAGAATCTAGCCAAGAACAGAAATATTTGACCATCAGACAGCCCTAACTTTGGAAGGGTATACCCCTTAATTTTTCTTGGTGGTCAAGGGTACTTTTAAGCTTTGGCAACTATATGGCACAGCTTCCGATTATTACAGAGCAAAGGCACACTCGTTTCCAGAGCATCTAGTCACTGTTTAAAATCGACTGCTGTTCAACAGTTTCTTTATATTTTCTTGCCAGCACTGCACTGTTGGAATTAATCAAAAGTAGGAATCTATTTTGCTCTTTTGAGAGGTGGGGGGGGGGGGTACACCGGGGAACCTTGAAGTTTATGAAGGGAATGTTATACAGTTTTATATGTTTTTGCCCAGCTGCTTCAAAGGGTTTCGTTCTGTTACTCGAACGTAACAGCATCTTGGAAAATTGACCATGGTCAAGCTGCAGATGGCCAAAACTTGAACCTTTTGAGACTTTAACCTTACGTGATTTGTGCCCAACAATGCTGTACCGCAGGCACAAAAGGACAACTTTTACTACAGTGAGTTTTTTTTTTGTATTGTACCTTTTCTACACTCAAGCAAGTACTGCGCTTTGTAAGTTCATTTGCTGAAAATGAATAAACAAAAAGCTAAAAAAAAGTTGCAAAGTTCCTGCTTCCCGATTGGCTAAATAAGTTTTGAGAACTACATGTTTATTCTCCAGAAATGCACAAGGCTGTAACAAGTTCAGGAAGTGGGATTTGTAATTTTTGCAAATCACACACAGAATAAATGACCCACTTCACTGACCCCTGATTGCCACCACAAACATGGTGGCCACCTTTACTCACTGAAAAACTTCATCAGGGTCCTAAAAAGTGAAACTTGCCTACATTTAAAGAAAATAAATATTTTTCCATCTCATGATACCCTTCTTACACACACACACACACACACACACACACACACACACACACACACACACACACACAGAAATAGAATATGATGGCAGATAAGGGACACTGGGTCCACCTAGTCTGCCCATTTCTATCAACCTTCATTTTATCTATGGCACAACCTCTTCCCCACCCCTTCCCTATCCCTACAATTCCTATGTGCCTGTCCCAGGCATTTTTGAATCCCACCACTGTTTTCTCTCCCACCACCTCTGCTAGAAGACTGTTCCAGGTATCCACCACCTTACTTCCTCACATCCCTCCTGACTTTACCCCCCCCTCCCGCTTCATATCATGCCCCCTTGTTCTAAAGCACATTTTTCTCAGGAAAAATAACCCCCTCCAGTACCTTATTTACCCCCATGAGGTATTTAAAAGTCTTAACATACCCCTCTCTCTCTCTCTCTCCAGGGAGTACATATTTAGCTCCTTTAGCCTCTCCTCATAGGACTTTTGATGCAGACCCTGCACCATTTTGTAGCCTTTCTCTGGACTGCCTTCTACTCTGTCTATATCCTTCCTGGGATGTGTACTCCAGAACTGGACACAGTACCCAAGGTGAGGTCTTACCAGTGATCTATATAGGGCAGCACCTCCTCCTCTTCCTGCTGGCAATACCCCTTCCTGTGCACCCCAGCATCCCACTAGTCCTTCTGACTGCCTTCCACATTGCCTGGCCATCCAATAGGATTACCCCAGGTCTCTTTTCTGCTTGGTCTTTGTTAGTATCACTCTGCCCATTTTGTACTCGGTTCCCGGGTTTCTTTGGCCCAAGTGCATTATTTTGCACTTTTTTGCATTAAAACCCAGCTGCCATACCCTTGACCACTCTTCCAGTCTTTTCAGATCCCTGTCCATCCTTTCCACCTCTCCCCCAGAGTGTCATTTCTACTGCAGATCTTGGTGTCATCTGCAAAGAGGAAGACCTTCGCTTCCAGTTCCTCCACCATGTCACTTATAAAGACATTGCAGAGGACTGATCCCAGAGGTACCCCACTGGTCGCCCTCCTTTCCTTGAAGTGAACTCAGTTTACCATTACCTTCTGTGTCCTATCTGCTAACCAGATTCGAACCTAGGTTACCACCTTTTTACCCACCCCCAAGTTACCCAACTTGCTTACCAGTCTCCTATGCAGAATGGTATTGAAAGTCTTGCTGAAGTCCAGGTAAGCAACATCCACCACTCCTCCCCTGATCCAACTCCTTGGTCGCCCAGTCAAAGGAATCCATCAAATGTGTCTGGCGTGACCTTACCTCTCAGAAACCATGCTGCCTTGGGTCCTGTAATCCACCAGATACAAGATATTCCACAATTCTTTCCTTTAGTTTTTAGTAGTGTTTTCAATAACTTACTCATAACTCAGATCAGGCTGACAGGCCTATAATTGCCTGCCTCTTCCTTGCTACCACTTTTGTGAAGTGTGACTACATCTTCTCTTCTCCAGTCCTCTGGGAACACACCAGTCTCCAGTGCTCTGTTACATGTGTCAGAGGTACAGCTAGTACCTCCCGAGTTCTCTCGGGCACCCTTGGGTGTACCCCACCTGGCCCCATAGCCTTGTCCTCCTTCAGGTTAGCAAATGCCTTCTGGACCCTCTCCTCCAGAAATGGACTAGTGCCCATTTCCCTCCCAGCAAGGTTCCTGGCACCCTTATGTGGTCTCTCCCATTCTACTTCTACTGTAAAACACTGAGCTGAAGTATTTGTTCAAGATAATTGCTTTTTCTTGATCCCCGCCACACAGTCACCCCTCCCTCTTTAACCATACAATCCCTTCCCTCCCTTCGTTTTCCTTTTTGCTAATATACCCAAAAAGTCTTGTCCCCGTTGACACTCCTGAGCTATTCATTCCTCTGTTTGCACTTTTGCATGACTTACTGTGCTTTGCTTGCCTCCTCCATTTCCTAATACACTTCTCTATCCTCTCTCTCTGGGTCTCCTTATACCTTCTAGATACCCTCTCTTAGCCTTCACCTTTTCTGCTACCTCCTTTGAGAACCATAGCCATCTTCCCTTTTTGTTACTTAAGCAATAAGGCATGACAGAGTGTGGGTTGTTACAGGATATACCACGGTCATGTGATGTGTTCTGACCAATGAGGTTACAGGATTTTCATACCCCATTGTATCATTTTACATACAACATAAGATAAACCAACAGGAGAGAGCAATATGCTCATCTAACCTGTCTGCACATAAATCAATGGGTTATACTAGTAAATCCCATTTGTAGATATCTATCCAGTTTACTTCTGAATGCAACTAAATTTGTACTGTTTACTACCTCCTCTGGTAACACATTCCAGTGCATCACCACCCTCTGTGTGAACCACTTTTTCCTTTTAATTGTCATGGAGTGCTCTCCCTTGATTTGAAGCTTGTGGCCCCTAATATCTCTGGAATTTGTTTTAGGAACATAAGAACATGTTGGCAGAAGAGGACCATGTGATCCATCTAGTTTGCCAGATTGTCTACCCCTCGATTCTGTTTTTCCGAGATTACCACAGTACTTGTCCCAGCTAGCTTAAAAGCAGCGACTATTTTGGCCTCCACAACCTCTGGTGGTAAACTATTCCAAGGATCCACCACCCTCTCTGTGAAGGAGAACTTAAGAATGTTGATTTTAAACTCACCTCCTGTTAGTCTCGAACTGTGACCCTCATTCACGTGGTCTCGTTTCTGTGAAAGAGGTTTTCTGCTTGTACCTTATTTATGCCCTTTACGTATCTGAAGGTTTCTAACATATCCCCCCTGTTTCTCCTTTGCTCGAGGGAGTACATTTGCAGTTGCTGTAGTCTAGATTCACATGCTCCTGGTGCAGTTCCTGTACCATTTTAGTAGCTCTCCTCTGTACAGCCTCCAAGCTGTCTATATCCTTTTTGAGGTGTGGCCTCCAGAACTGTACACAGTACTAGAGATGTGGCCTCACCTAAGGAGGGAGTATAACCTCTCGCTTCCTACTTGTCATACCCCTGCCGATACATCAGAGGATGGTATTAGCTTTCTGTGCTGCCTTTTCACATTGTCTACCCACTTTTAAATCATCGGAAATAAGTACCCAGAGGTCCCGCTCAAGTTTTGTTTCTGTTAATTGTTCACCATTGAGTCTGTATGTTTTCCTTGGGTTTCCTTTACCTAGGTGCATGACCTTGCACTTTTTGGCATTGAATTTCAACTGCCAGTCCCTAGACCATGCTTCTAGGCTCTTTAGATCTGCTTCTATTGCTGCCATTCCTTTAACTGTGTCTACCCTGTTGCAGAGCTTTGTGTCATCTGCAGACAGGCATACCTTGCCCTGCAAGCCATCAGCAATGTCGCTGATGAATATATTGAAGAGGATTGGGCCAAGAACAGATCCTTGATGCACACCACTGATCGCCCTTCCCTCGCTAGACAATGTTTCATTGACTATGACCCTCTGTGTTCTATTGTGGAGCCAGTGTTGAACCCACTTAACTATTCTGTGCCCTTATATGGAGTGCTCTAGCTTACTGACCAATGAAAATTTAGGCTGGTTCTGCTTCAAGCAGGAATGCCTAGTGCCAAAGAGCCTCTCATACAATCTGCAAAGGGAGAGAACAGAAGACACAGACATGTGTTTCATCCTACACAAGGCTCCACGTGCTTGTCTGTATCTTACCCCTGGGGAAAACGAGCCAGCCCTAATGTGGTTTAATGGGTTTGGGTCGTGGTGGGCCCAAAAATCAGAAAGCAAGCTATGGAGACAAAGAATATCAGCACAAAAGCTCTAAGGAAAGGGTTGATCAGAAAGGGCAATGGCAACAAAGTCAGGTTTCCAAGGAATACAAATAAAAATACCTCCATAATGCAAAGTATCATGGGATATATATGTAAATCACAATGACAATTTAGGCTGGTTCTGCTTTAAGCACACCATGACCCAAATCCGTAAGACCACATTAGGACTAGCTCATTTTTCCAGGGTTGAGATATAGACACGGCACACTAATGAGTCCTGCGTAGGACGGAACACGGCGTCTGTCTTCTGTTCTCACTCTCTGCAGATTGTCCCTCTGGTGCCATGCATTCCTGTTTAAAGCAGAACCAGCCTAAATTGCCATGTTGATTTGCATATATATCCCATAATGCTTCACATCATAGGGATGTGTGTGAGATTTTGTATTTCTTGGAAACCAGACGTTGTTGACAATGCTTTGGGTAACCCTTTCCTCGGTGGTTTTGTACCGAGGTTCTTTGACTTTTTACCTTTAATTCATGTTGTTTCTTTTGGCGGCATGAAGATTCCCTGTCCTATCCTTACCGGTTGGGCAAGGCAATGTCTGGTGCTTATCCTACCACAGATCAAACAGATACCTTGGCACCATACAAAGCCTTCAGATGCAAGTGAGCAGGTGAAAATGCTGCTGGCGGAATTCTGAATTAATGTGTTCCATGATAAACATTCCCTCTACTAAATGTGTGGATGGCCCCATATAAGGCCTTCAGATGCAGTGAGCAGGTGAAAATGCTGCCAGCGGAATTCTGCAGAAGTCTGAATTTGTGTTCCATAATAAACATTCCTCTACTGAATGTGTGAAAAACAGAGGACTGTTAGGAAGGACCACTTTTTACTAGTTAATTTTAACACACACACACAAGCAATTTTTAATAAAACAAAAGTTGTCAGTTCTGATTATTGAATTGTTTCTCAGTTTGCCCATTTTACAAGCACCATGAGAGACTCCAGGGCATTGGTTGTCTGGAGTAATGCACCCTTCAAAATGGAGTCAGTAACCCAAAGGAGGGAGGAGACAGTGGAGCGAGGACTTTGACCAGGGACAAATTACAGCAGCCAGACTTTCTCACCGAGAAGATTAAAGACTTTAAACATACTTTAAGCCCCAATTTGACTGAAAAAATGTTAATCGTTTAGAATAGCTCATCATAACTTTGAGAAAAACCAGTAAGCACTGCATTCTGGAGTGAAGAGCTGTCACACTGCAGTCTAGACTCTGCACTAACTGTTTATTTTATTAGCTACTGTGTTCGTTGTACTTGCGTAATGTTTAGTCTGGCATTACAGTACAAAATTGCTCAGATATGTAATTAATGTATTAGCAAAGAAATGCATGAATGCGAGTCTTGCATAGATTACAGCCATATTTATGTCAAATTCAACCGCTGGTGACATGTTCTGGTGAACTTAAAACATAATATTTAGATACAGTCCAGCTTGTATTTCCCATTAGTTCCATATTTCTCCTCATTATTTATTATTGAGATTATTTGTATGAAACAGGATTTCAGCTCCTGAACAGTTCATCTATTCCCGCTGCTTTCTGCCTACCTGAAGTCATAGAGCACTGCTTGTGACCTCACAGTTACTCCATGGCAACAGACTCTGATGTCACAACAGAGGATTATGGCGGAGTAGGGAGTAAACTATAGATGCACATGAACTCAAAATAAACTATAAAGGGACAACAATCATACATTCATACACATTTACTTAGTAATAAATTATGGGGAGGAGAAATATATCAAATAAAAATGGAATTCAGGCAGAATTGTACCCAAGTATTATGTTTTTTAAAGTTTTCTTTGCAGCGTCAGTAGCTCTTTAACAGCTAAAATCTACAAGTGTATGTATTTGTGTATTTGTTCTCTAACAAATGTGAACAGTAACTCTTGAAACTGTTCATTATCTGTCAGGACAACCTTGTAATAGGTCTCTTTGAGGGCCTATTTTATCCTGCCTGAAAATAAATGCATTTACCACTCGTAGTACAACCACATTCTCATCTATTTGGTGAAAGCTTTCAATACAGTGGTCCATAGCCTCCTACTAAATAAGGAGAGTTGGGTGGGGTTGTCCTGGCATTTAGCTGGTTTCACCCCTACCTTTCTGACCAGCACCAGTCTGTCCTGTTTGGTGACGCCTTGTATCCCTCCCCCTCGCCCATCAGGTCTGCTGTCCCACAGGGCTATATTTTGAGCCCCAGCACTCATCCTGAGTCTTCTCAGACATCCACATGTATATGGATGGTACAGTATTCTGCTTCCAGGGTCTCAGTCCTTGAGATGGAATCGTCACTTCAGTGAGACTAACGTTCAGCGCTGGTTCCACTCAAAACCAGCTTTCGCTTAATGCCTAACAGACTGTCCCCTGTGAACTTTGGCACAAAGCAGAGGGTTGCTGGGCTCCAAAACAAACCATACATACACAGAAACCTCAACACAATCCACTCTGTGGTGCACTGCTTGAGCAATACCAGAAAACCAAACCAGAGAGGACACACAAGAGTAGCAGCATTTAGTTCAATTTATTGAAATACAAAACTGCATATAAAGGGCATAATAGTGCTAGTCAGTGCAGACCCTGCACCAAGGATGCTGCAGCTCTTGTGTGCACTCGATTACAGTTTTCAACACAAACCAGCCTTCAGGACCTTATATGGTGCCCCACTTGAAACCGTACTTCACTTTAAGTACCCAGGTGAGCAGCTGGCCCAGCATATCAGCTTCTCCACCCAAATTGACACCATGCATAAAAAACTAAGCCCCGAACTAGGCAGGCTGTTCCACAACAACTCCTGCCTGCCATCCTAGTCTACTACAGGGTCGTGCTCAAGATGATCTTGCAAGTGTTCAATTACAAGGATGTGTTTTACAGTGCTTCCCCTAAATCTTCCTAGACCACACTGGAACCCCTTTTCCATTCCCTCTGTTGTGTTTCATCCTAACTGCCCCACCTCTTACCTTTCACTGCTTCCTTTTTCTTAACCTCCTTCTCCCTTCCTTGGATCTGATGTCTCTTCCACTGCTCATCTTGCTTGGATTGCTCCCATCCAGTCATCTTACTCCCACCGCACTCATCTCCTCCCATTCAGTCATCTTATTCCCCACTCTCATCCCTCCAGTCCAGTCAGTCATCTTACTCCTCGCTCTTGTCCCTCCATCCAATCACCTTACTCCCTTGCTCTCACCCCGCCATCCGATCATCTTACTACTCGCTCTTGTCCCCTCCATCCAGTCATTTGATTCCCTTACTCTCCTCCCCACCATCTAGTCATCTTACTCCCCTCTCTTATCGCCTCCATCCAGTCATCTTGCTCCCTCGCTCATTGCTGCCATCCAGTCATCTTACTCCCTTTGCTCTTATTCCCTCTATCCAGTTATCTTACTCCCCTTGTTCTTGTAATGCTTTCTCTTTCCATAACCCTCACTGCAAAAGCACCACTGGTCAGTGTGTCTGTGTTTTGCTACTGAACTATTCTCTGGGATGATTTCTCTCATCCTCTCCACGCACACCAATTTGCTCTCCTCAGTCTATCCAACTCCTGCAGATAGACACTCACACTGGTCTAGGTTTGTGCATTACCTTCCCCTGGCAACAACTGAACTCCCACACTGTTCCGCCTCTTGATTTATTACCGTTCACATTGTAAACATTTGCAGATTTGTACTACTGCTTGTTACCACTTCAACAATTTAATGGTCACCGTTAATGCCATAAATTTATTTACTTTTGCAAATTTTAGTACATCACACCATCTGCTATTCTAGGTTGTTGTATTTTACTTGTCACTTTTTTGCCATTGTAAATTCTTCCTAGACTGTAAATGTTGCACTATCTGATATTCAGTATTTTACACTGCATCTGTCACTTTATTCACTATTGTACATTGCATTGGTCACTTTCTGTTTACTGCATTTTCACCTTGTAACCCCCCTCCTGAACTGAATCTTTAATACCGAATGAGACACCATCACACCTGCAGAGAACCAAACAGCCTCCTCTTACCCAAAATTTACTCCTGGAGGTCTCTCTACAAAGTAAATAACTCACGCATACAGTCTCAAGTGAAGCCACTCCCACACAAACCAAAACACCCACTAAAAAATGTACAGTATTCATACGTTACACCAGTCAACCATTGCACAATAATGCACTTTCCACAGAAACTCCCAAGCAACTTCTCAGCCAGCACAACCACACTAATGCAGAAACAAAAGGAAAAAATGTCTTGCAAACTTTTGAAAATTTATAAAATAATATATGAATGAGAAACCACCACTGCGTAAGCAACACATTTATTGCATAATAAACTGAATATGTAACGGGACTTCTGTGAGATAAAATTTATCTCAACTTGTTCAATTTGGTTTTTGTCACAACACTTGTGGCTACACTACGCTCTGCCACTTGTGAGCTCACCATGGTCAAACTGGACTCATCTGGATGGGGGGAAAAAAAGTACCACACAGATCCCCACTGCTAAATATTTTTTACATTTCTAATATGTGGATGGTAATTTTCCCCCCACGTGATCCATATACCTCACCAATTAAAACTATTTAAACAGAAAACAAAATACGCCCATGGATATACATTGCAAAGACACAAATTTATGACCAGTTAAGCCTATTAACACATCAATTAAACTGACCAAACCGATTACAAACTTCCCGTGCCATAAACAAAATTCTCATAAGACCTTTAAAAACCCTTCCACACCTACAAGAAAATCCCTACCTATCCACAGACCCCAGAAAAAGTCATTGCAGCCTCACAAGAAAACTTAATCTCAAAACAAAGATTCAGGGAGAAAGGGAGAGGTGCCACTTCACCGAGACGGTGGTGGAGCTATGCAATGCGCTGCACAGGGGGCTGGTGGAGGGGTTCAAGAGGGGGTGGGACAGGTACAGGGGAAGGGTTCTGGAAGCAAAGTCCTGTGCAGCGAGAATATCCAGGACTGGAAAGGGAGAAATCAGAGAGGGCGAGGGGGGCAGCAAGGTCAGCTCCCAGGGTGGGGGCTGACCAAACAAGCGGACACGAAAGACCGTTAGGCCTATTCTGCTGCCATTTTAGTATGTTAGTATGTAATAAACCCCTCGAGCATTGCTCTCAGGGTTTATGTAGCATCTAACCCCTCGGGTGTGTGTAAACTTCTCGTTACACACCCCAACCCATACTATACATACATACATACACACCCCACACACACATATATATGCACATATTCTGTGGTGATTTGCATATGCAGCCCATGATGCTTTGCATTGTGTGGGCATGTATGATTGTATATGTGTATATATGCATGCATACATACATACATACACACACACACACACAAACCATGGAGTAGATTCCATATATATATATATATATATATATATATATATATATATATATAGACACACACACACACAGTACATTATTTTATTTTATTTATTCTTTGGTAACCTGGTAAGGCCCACTGGGCACAAGTGCTTGTTTTCAGGGGCAACCGGGAGCACTGGAGAGAGGTTAAGTGACTTGCTCAGAGTCACACAGTATGCAAGTGGAGGCTGTGGAATCAAACCCAGGTCTCTGGGATGTACAAAGCTCATTCACTGCTCATTATTCTAACATAGAAACATGATGGCAGAAAAGGACCACCAGGCCCACCTAGTGTGCCCAGGTTGCCTAGATCACTGCTAGGACGTCACTGTAACCCCCCCTTGCCAATAGGCCCCTGTGCCTGTCCCACACCTCCTTGAACCCTCCCACTGTCATCTACCTCTGATCGCACTCTTCTGGAAGCCTATTCCATTTATCCACCACCCTTTCTGTGAAAAAGTGCTTCCTAATGTTGCCTCTGAACTCCCCCCCCCTACAATTTGCAAATCATGGCCCTTTGTCTTCGATTGCCCTTTAGCTGGAATACACTCCCTACTGCCACTTTATTAATACCCTTTAAGTATTTGAATGTCTCAGTCGTGTGTCCTCTTTCTCTCCCCCCCTCCCTCCAAAGAGTACATGTTTAGGACCCTCAGTCTCTCCTCGTATGTTAAGTGACTGATTCCCTTGACCATCTTTGTCGCCCTCCTCTGGACGCACTCAATCCTCTCCACATCTTTCTTATATCACAGTTTTTGCTCCCCAGACAGTCAGCCCCAGCCCGACCCCATCCCCAGAATTACCAGCTCCTACCTGCCCGGCCCAGGAGTGGCGCCTGCAGGGGACAATCTTCACCCTGCCGACCAGCATTTTCCACTGATTTTTATCCCAGAGCCCCAGGAGTCAGCACATGCGTGTGGAGGCGCGCATGCACCAAACAGCCCTGGTCACGGCCTCCTTCCCCAACCCCTGGCCTACTGCCTAGGCCCCTCTCCAGCCCGAGCTTTCTCCAGCCTCCACTGGGGGTCACCCATCAGCCGAGGGATGCTGCACTTCCTTCCTGGAGAGGAGAGCTTGCCTGTCAGCAGCTCAATCCAGCTCCATCCTCACCCCCCCCGTGCTGACCTCAGACGCCCCGGCCTTGTTCCCGAACCCGGGTCGCCAGCGTGGGTCGAGGTGAGGCACCAGCACCCTAGCCCTCTACACCACCTGGCCAGCTCCACATCCTTCTTGAGGTGTGGACTCCAGAACTGCACCTCATACTCCAGATATGGCCTAACCAGCTGGGTGTACAAGGGTACTATGACTTCTCTCCTCCTCCTACTAGTAATCCCCTTCCTGATGCAACCCAGCATCCTGGCAGCTCCTGTCACGGCCTTCTCGCAATGTTTTGCTACTTTCAGGTCCCGTGTAATGTTAATGCCAAGGTCTCTCTCCTGTTTCATTTACCTTTAGTGGTTGCCCTCCCATGCAATACACCACTCTCGATGTTCCTAACCTCTAGGCTATACTGCCAGACCCATTATGGGGAAGCAAAATTGAATATTCTTATTTTCATGGCCACACACCTCATTATAGCTGCTGTGTGAATATAGTTAATGGATGGTCCCTGGTGGAGACCTCTGAAGGTGGATCTGTACTCTAAACAAAACTGAAGATCACGGTGGTGATGTTTCTTCCTGAAAACCAGCTGTTGGGAATTCCAAAATTTTAAACAGCCAATTACAGTTCTGTAAAGCATACTGAAGCTTATTTGGTTTCAGTTTTGTAAGAATTCTAGTCATGGGCCAACCTGAATCCAGAACTCAGTCTGGCTACATCTGCTAGTAATAGACTTTCTGGGATCCAGACAACCCTCAGTCAAAATGTTGATTTAGTGCCTAGCCAATGAAGAGGGGTAAGAGAATGACCTCAACACGTGCCATCATACAGGGACACATTACTCCCGTTAAGACCTAGTCCCATCACACTCTCGCCAAATTGTTCCCCATATGACCTATTCCTGTCCCATCTCCACACACCTGAGTGTTCTGGAGTTTAAAGGCTCCGAGCTGCAAATCTGGTGACATCTAGCAGACCAGACCTGGGTTTGAATCCCTCAGCTTCCACTTGCAAACTGTGCAACTCTGAGCAAGTCACAACCTCCCTGTGCTCCCAGATCGCTCCTGTAAAAACTTTCAACAGTGTGCTACTCCTGGTTAAACTAAAATAAAAATAAAAGATCCAGCCACACTCCGTGCCTAGACAGCATTGGGGGACTGGTGTTACTGGGTTCTTCCCTATGACCCACCCCCCCACCCCAGCACTTGCACTAACTTTCTTCTATTTCCACTGAGGTATGAGCCCTGTGGCCAAGAATGCAGCAACTTGGAGAAGCTACAGATGTAGTCCACTCTGGGGCTGGTTGCTGTGGGATGTGCCAGACACATGCACAGTGCCTCCCCTTCCCCTCCAGCCAGGCTGAGAGCATCCCTCTGCACCCCCAAACCCAGCTGCCTCACAGGCAGCACAAAAGTCCTCCTGACATAGCTCCCCAAACCTCAGGTAGAAGTTTTCTAGACCAGAAGCAGGCCAGCTGATGTCTCCGTTAATGGCACCACAGTGCCATGGCAGAATACAAAGCACTGCAGATTACTTGCATAATGAGGGTAGGTCAAGAAAACAAGCAGTCCACAAAGATGTCGAACGTAGCTTGACCTGTCAAACAAGCTCCGATATGCAGGTTCTGAACAGGTTCAATGTGGAAACTTCAGTTCTTTAAAGGTGCGACACGCACTGGTGAACCTTAGCGTTCAACAGGTAACTGATAATCTGTGACTTTAAGCTTCAATAATTTAAACCTCAGTTCCAGTGCCAAAAAAACAGCTAAATCTTTAATGACCCATTTTATGGCTTTATTAGCTTTCAGACAGCTAGCACGTTTTCGATGAAACTGTTACATAATGGCTTCCAAAGGCAGCCCAATACAAGATCTACACGATGCGTCAAAAATTATAAAAGCAGCTGGCCTGCTGACGCAGTGGTAGGGCTGTCAATTGCATTCAGAAACAAGCACAGGTCATTGGGGGCCTGTCAGAGGAGGAGGAAGAAGAATTGAGAGGCCCATGGACTGCTCTTCTCCCTCAGGGGAAGGTTCTCACCATACCACTGCCAGACTGCTACCTAGCAGAGACTGGGAGGTGGCACAGTAGGGATGTTAACAGTGGGGAGGTCACCGAACGCTGGCATTCATGTATGCCTCCACTCATGTATGTGTGTGTGTGCTTCGGCACCTCAGGAAGAAAACCAAAGGAGAATATCCCCGGACAGCCCACTACAAACTGACATTTTCCACAGGCACTGTACAACCAACAGGGCACGCCACCAAGTGCGTATGTGTCGCCTACCTACAAGTCCCTGAGAAAGTCAGTAACGAGCTGGGGGGGGGGCATTGGCAGGGCCAGTAAATAAAGCTCAGTTACAAGGAAATAAATATATAAATAAAAGATGCTACCTCTAGCAAAAAAAGGAAAGTGCTCTCTGTGGGTCTGGCTGTCATAACCGGTTTCCTAGAGACAAAAACATGTATTTTTTTTTTTTTTTTTTTTTTTTACACATGTGGGTACTTGACTAAGTTTGTCTAAACAGAGACACAAATGACGACAGCAGAAAAAGATCAGTGCTCCATCCAGTCTGCTCATGGTTGCCAGAGACCTAGTGTCTATCCAGTGACCTATCCCCCACCCCCAACTCATCCTTCCCTCTCCCCACACACACTGTAGAGCTTTCTATCATTTTCCTTACTCTGTCCCACAAATGCATAAAGCCTTCCACAGTTTTGGCACCCACCACTTCAGCAGGCAGGCTGTTCCATGGCTTCTTCACCCTTTCGGTAAAAAAATACTTCAATTCCCTTCTGAAGCTGCCCCTTTCAGTTTCCATTCGTGCTCTCTCATCAGTGAGCTGGTGTTCCTATTAAATAACTCCATGAAGTTTACTTTAGTAATCCCTTTTAGAAACTTGAATGTCTCTATCATTACCCCCCCCTCCAGCAAGTACACATTTAATGCCTTCAGACATTTCTCGTAAGATTCCCCCGTAGGCCCTCAATCATCTTTGTCAACCTACACTAGACCAGCTCCAGCCTCTCCTTATCCTTTCTGAGGTGAGGGCTCCAGAACTGGACATAGTATGCCAGGTGTGGTGTGGCCTCACCTAAGATCCATAAAGGGGCAATAGTACTTCTTTCCTTCTACCCCTCCCTGTGCACCCCAGCATTCTGTTTGCCTTAGTATTGGCTTTGTTGCTCTGGCTTGATTGCTTCAGGGCATCACCGATAATGACTTCCAGGTCCCACTCCTCTGTTGTTGTACCAAGTTTAACCTCTTTTAGCCACCACTTTTCTGGATCTTTCTTCCCCCAGGTGAATTACCTTGCACTTCTTGGCACTGAATTTGAGTTGCCACACATCTGACCATCTCTCCCGCTCTCCAGTGCCTGGAGGTCATTTTGCAATTCCCTAACCCCCTCAACACTATCCACCCTTCCAGAGTTCAATATCATCTGGATAGAGACCAGTTTTACTCTGCATTCCTTCAGTAATGTCGTTAAGGAATATACTGAAAAGGGTAGAGCCTAGTACCAATCTCTCTGATACACCACTTATGACCTCCTCCCCTGCTGATTTAACCCCATTGACAATAACCTACTGTTGTCTACCCCGAGGAGTTCCTCCCCATCTGACTATGTCCACTGCTGCCACCAGATCAGCCATTTTCTTAAGTAAGCATTTAGAGGCACTGAGACAAGCGTCACTGAAGTCGGCCGTACAGCAGATCCATTGCAAAGCCCCCAGCTCCTTCATTACCCAAAGACAACAATTTAGCTAGGTCTGAGAGGACATCCTGCCATGAATCCATACCACTTACTATAATGAAGACCATTTTCTTCAGGTAGTCAACGAGAGCCTGCTTCAGAGTTTTAATCAGCTTTCCTACAAAAGATGTGAGGCTTACCAACCTGTACTTCCCTGCCTGTTCCTTAACCCCACTCCTCTTTAAGTAGCAGAACAACATCTGCCATTCTCCAATCTCTAGGAACCACCCCCTCTGCATTGAGCTGTTGAATAGTTTTGCCAGAGGATCAGTCATAGGTTCCATAAACATCCGAGCTAAAGAGGCACTGCCCATAGCAGCTCGCCTGTTAAAAGGAAAACTCTCAGAACTGTAACCCTCTCACCCCCGATTAAGCTTTTCACACAGTAAATACATTTTATGCAGTTTACTTAATTTTAATTTTGTACACTCCGCGATCACCACACACGGTGGATGCTATGTGGTCCCATCACACTGTATTACCTATGTTGCTACCTGCTTGTATGTACCCATTACTTTGACTATTTCTAAGAATATACTGTTACTGTTGGTTTCCAGAAGTTTGTTTTGTATTCTCCCTGGTCGTGCCTGAACATAGTCATTGTTATGGCTAGCGCACCTTACCCAGTAAACAAAAAACAAATAAATAAATAAAATTTCAGATAACAGTGCGGTAGCCTTTCCCTTACCAATACAAAATGTATTGGGACAAGCAGTGTGGCGGCACCATTACCGGAAATGGAACTGCACAGCATCAGTCATGTTTGCGATCAGAAGTGTACAAAATTAAAATAAAGTAAGTAAACTGCATAAAATTTTTTTACTGGGCAAAAGATTAATCAGGGCTAGAGCCATCGGGGTGGAAGGTTACAATTATGAGTGCTGTCCTTAAAAATTATACCCTTTATCTTTCTGCTATCACAATAGATATCCAGTATTTTCTTGAATATCTCGCTATGCACCACCTCAATAGGTGATGGGTTCCAAGTGCTGACCACCCTCTGACTGAACCAAGCTGCCCTTTTCCTGGTATGGCATGTTTCTCCACTTAATTGCAAAATGTGGGCCTGGTATAATAATTAATTTCTCTTATCCTCAGCTCTAAACAATCCCATAATTCATTATTGGAAAAGGCCTTTAAACCAGGCATAGGGCCCTCAATTCTTCTGTACTCTAAAGTGAACATCCCCAGTTTATTTAATCTGTCTTCATAACTTAGACGATTCATTCTGTCAGCCATTTCTGTAGCTCTGTGTTGTACCCTTTCCAGTACTTGGATTTTAATTTAGTAGAGGGGGACCAGAACTGGGCAGAGTATTCCAGACCCAGTCTCACCAAGGATGTATACAGGGGATGTTTCTCCTTATACTGTACAAGATGGAATCTGCTCGTTTAGATGAAAGCGTGGCAACGTAGTTTCATTTCCAAATTGTCTGATACAATAATAGGATGCCCAGATCCTTCTCTTCCTTAGTTTCTCCAAGCAGTATAGCGTAGTGGTTTAAGGCTCTGAGCTGCAAACCTGGATTTGAATCCTACAGCCCCACTTTTGCATACTCGTGGACCCTGAGCAAGTCACTTAACTTCCTTGTGCTCCCAGATCGCACCTGTAAACAAGCTTTCAGCTTTGTCTCTCTCCTGGTAAAAGAAAAATAAAATAAGTTCCTTTCTTCCTATAGTATATGTATATCTCAAGTTGTTTCTCCCCAAGTAGATAGTTGAACACTTCTTAATACTTAACTCCAATTTATTGCCGTTGGCCCATTGTTCTATCTCATTTAGCGCTCCTGCAGTTTGCCAGCATTCTCCAGTGGAATCAGCTACTCTTCCTAGTTTAATATCGTTAGCTAATTTTATTAGCCAGCTTCCCTCAGTTACGGTACCGATGGAGACATACAGTTTGAACAAGCATGGCCCCAAGTCAGTTCTTCTGTCAGCTCCTTTAGCACTCTCAGATGCAACCCATCTGGACTTGGGACCTTGTTTATCTTGAGGGCTGCAAGCCCTTTCTGGACCCTACCTCTAGTGAATACTGGTGTTTCCATTTATGGGATCCCTCAAATAACTAAACTGAAGAGACAGTACTGTACAGTAGAAAGCAAACTACAATGGATTTATCAGATGTTGAAATTCAGGAACAGACAATATATATATACACATACATACATACATACATACATACACACACACACATATATACATATAAATATACATATACATATACACACACACACACACACACATATATATATACACACACACACTTTTTTTTTTCTTAAATTTCAAAATCTTCACCAGAAAAGACTTACTGAGCTGGGACCACTCATTTCAGATATGTCCTGGGAGGAAGGGAGTACAATGTTAACAGCAAGGTGCAACAAAATAAAAAGCGTTACAGCTGCTGTGCAAAAAGCAACATAAATGCAGTAAATTTACAGAAGCCATGGCCAGAGGAACACATACACTGACCAACAGATTCAGCACTAGAACTAATGTGAAAAACTCAGGGTAATGTGGTGGTCAAAAGAGGATGCCACTGGGAGGGGCTGAAAGCCACGGGAGGGGAGGGTGGCTACATGGTCAACGGCACTTCCAGGAGTGAATACAGAAGTCATAATGGAGGGATATGAGTGAAAAGAGGGATGAGGTGGAGCAGAGGGCAGGGAAGAGCAGAACTTGGGGAAATGAAAGGAGAATACAGCTGGTCCTTGCAGCAGATTTCATAAGTGGGATGGAGAGGAAGTGAGGGATGGGTCAATGTTACGATGGGAGCACATGGGTGAAGAGGGGACCAAAACAAGTAAGGGGAGGGAGCCAAGGCAAAATTTGGAGATAAAGGAACCAAAACTATTGAGGACTTCAAGTGTGCAAAATGCACTAAGCAGGTTATGAACAGAAAGGCTGTCGGGGAAACAGCTGAAGTAGAAAGTCGTGCAATGTATACAGAATTAGCAACCAGATGCAGAATGCCATCTAGTGAAGAAAGTAAGACAGCAGCATACAAGAGCCAGTCTAGCACACTGGATAAAAGAACAGTATCCATTTAGTTGAAGGGTTGCAGCTGAAGCCTCCAAGACCACCACAATTGCAAGGCTTGATCCCCAGGACCGGCACTGAAATGTGCAAACCTGTAACTCAGTTTACAAACTATGTCCCTCCAGGAGCTGGGGAGGGGACATTACAATGGTGACTAGGATAAGATCCCCACTGAGAGACCAGATGCGACAGCCATCTGGTGGTGAAATTAAAAAAGGAAGTGATGTAAATGTATACAGAATTAGCAACCAGATGCTGAATGCCATCTAGTGGAGAAAGTAAGATTGCAGCATACAAGAACAAGTGCTAGTCTACCACCTTGGATAAAAGGAAACTCAGGTTAGCTGAAGGGTTACAGCTGCAGCTTCCGAGACCAGGGATGCACAGATTGATCCCCAGGTTCAATACTGAAACATGCAAACCTGCAATTCAGTTTACAAAAGATGTCCTCCCACAAGCTGGGGAGGGGACATTACAGAGTGCGGGGGGATGAGAATGCCAACACTGACAGCATGAAAAAGGACAATAAACAAAATAATGGGGCCAACCTGCCTTCACAGTGGTAACACTAGTGCTTTCAACGCCAGTGATCCCAGCAAAGAAACAAGCCTGGGTTGTTGAGGGCTGGCCGCAGGGGAGAAGGATTAAGAATCCCAAGGGACACAGGACTTTGGTAACTCCAGAGGCTTGCAACAAGACAGCCTGCATTTCTGGTAGCAGTACAGCTCATGATGCAGACGACCCGGGTTCGGGTACAAGTCTGGGTGACAGCACCGGACAGGGGAGGATGGTCGAACTTCTCACTGGACGCTTGCCTCCTCAGGGAGATAGGGCTCTCCAACTCTGTTGCAGCACCATCACCAGGGTGACCTCAAGTGGCAGTGCAAGTAGAAACTGATGATCAAGGGTGGAAGATGTTGTTGACACACTCAGATGCATGCTACATGCCTTGCAAGCGTGTGGCAGTAGGAACTTCTTCAACATTCACAGGGATGGGAGAGACTGGGGGGGGAAAAAAAAACGCTACATGATGCATTTACCGCTTGCTGCAGTCCCCACACCGCAGCTCTCTCACAGGCACCGAGCACTAACTCCACTAAGGTGTTGGGGCCTATCACCAGCAGCCCTGTCCTAGGTGATAAAACAGGAGGAACATGGTGGTGATGGAAGTCCCGGAGGAGCCGGGAGCCAGGTGATGAGGCTAGGTAAGGTGTCAAGGATGGTCAGCCAGTCAGGCATTGGGGGTGTATGTAAAAAAAAAAAGGAAAGAAAAAAAAGATTGTGCATTTAGACGCTTTTCTATGGGGTCCTGCCACCTCCATCCTGTGTGTTAATGTTCCAAACCCCTTTGGTGTGGTGCAAGTAAGGTCCATGTTTGAAACAATCTCTGCATTTTTTTATTTTTTATTTATTTATATATATTTTTTTTAGTTAAATTATAATAAATCTTAAACAGAGAGTTAGTTCCCATTGCTCCAAAGTGGCGTAACTATCCAGTGTCTCTGGAGGACCTATGCAGCCCTTGCCCTTGACATTCTGCGGGCCAGAAGCAAGAAAAGGGAAGGGGGAAAAAAAACTATCGTTTGACCAGCAGGATGGTTTTCTACACACTCAGGCCCCGAGCAGCCTCCTGTGCCTTTCACTTGCCTGTGCTCTGAAGGAATGCCCTTTCCCTGGCTCTACAACAGCAGGGTAACCCAGGAAGTTGGGCCACAGGTAGGGGGCAGCGGCAGGTGGGGTCTAAATTACTTTTGCAGCCACTAGCCAACTGGGTTAATAGAGGAAACACACTGAAGCAAAGAGAATGCCCACTGGCCCAACTGGTGTGTGCTGCATTGCAGCACAGCCTCCTCCAGTACAAGCCAGCAAGGCTAGTTATGACACAATTTTCCTAGCCCGCTGGAAAATCCAGCCAGTGCCAAATTTGAACCCTATAATAGGGCTGTGGTTGCTTCTTCAGCTAGGCACATGGTTGAAAGAGAAAAGTAAAAAAAAAAAAAAGAGCTGTCCCAGTGGTGTAGAGGGCTGAGGCATCCATGCTTTACCTCCTACCATGTCAGTGACCCATGTTTGCGGTGTGAGTGCGTCACCAGAGGTCAGCCGGAGAGGACCGAGCATCCAGAGGACAGCTCTATTCTCCCAGGGAGGTAGACTTGGCTGCCGTCCTGTATTTTTAATTTTTTTCCCTTCCAATTCTATTTCTCATCTCCGCCGACCTCTCTCCAGCGAGGCACTCGGCTTACAGCTCTGCCCGCATGAAGCCCCGCCAGTGTTCCATCGACATCAGACTCCCGCCTCTTCCAATGCCGCCTCACCCCGGTCAGAGTTCTTCAGGAAGGACCACCACCATCTGGTGCCCTTTCTACAGTATTGAGCGGGTGACACTGGCTTTTGAGGGAGACCCGAGGAGCACCTCCAGAAGGCCAAGCATTGGGCGTGGGGCTGTAGCTTCTGGACCTGCCTTCACCTGTCAGTGGGAGGGAGTTTTCCTTGTTTTTCAACCATCCCCTGCCCCTCCCAGCAGAGCCAGAGTGTGCAATGGTACCAGGCACACCAGTCATGGCTCTGCAACCCCCTGTTCTCGCCCTCAGCATTGCAGTGCCTCCAGTCTCTACCAGGGGCCACTGCGGTGCCGGGCAGTAGCCTGGATTCCCCCCACCCCCAAGAAAGGAGAGCAGTCCACCAGATGCTCGATCCTCTCCCCATGCCAACTCCCAGCGTCCTGGGCTGGTTCCCAACCGGGTCACCAGCATGGTGCCAGATGTGGCGCCCAGCGCCAACCCTCAGCACCACCAGGCCGGCTGGCTGCCTCACTGTATGACTGCCCCAGGTGGAGGCCTGAGTATAGGATGGGACAGGGGCACCAATGGAAGGGTGGGTGCTGCGGGACTCTGTAGCATGTATATGCCTCCACATACACGCACTGATGTGTTGCATCCCAGCAATGGGGAGGAACAGGGAGAAAAATGAAGGAGACACCTCACAGCGGTAGGATGACAATCAAACCCCTCCCAAATAGACTCTGCACCGGTGGCCGAGTAACTAATCCTGTGGCCAAGACGGCTCAAGGTAAGATCCTGAAGCAGCTGGGTGACTGGGCTGGAAGGGACTGATTGGATAGGGGCCACCGTAGGGAAAACTAGGCACGGAAAGTACAAATAAAAAAAAAAAAAAAAGAAGACTAGGTTTATTCTCCCCTTTAGAACAAAATATAAGATGGAGTAGTTTGACTGCTCTGAGCATACCTTCATGCCAGTAAGTGTATTAGTGGACTAGGATTACCTGCCCTGTGTTAAAAACAGATTTACAGCCGACCCAGTGGTGTTGAGGATTGAGGCACTGGACACCACACCTCATGCCATGTCGATGACCCGGGATTGGGAGCAGCCTCGGGTGCTGGAGGGTTGGCGGGGGAGGATTGAGCATCCCAGGGACTGCTCTCCTCCTCTCTGGGGAGGGTGGGTGGGACAACTGCAGCTGTGCTGGCTCCTGGAGGTGGCTGGGGTCGGTATGCGCAGTTTGCTGGGGATGGGCGCTGCACATGCAGTGCGCAGAAGCACGCATGGCAGCATCCTAGACGCCACTGCACGCCCGTGCCATGGGGTGGGAAACCAGTACAATCCTCTGGCACACTTGAAGCCCACAGCCACGAATGCACCTAGTTAGCCCCCCCACAAGCCTAGCTGCTAGGTCTCCGCAGTAGTGGGTACGCACCACTGCAAAGTGACCTGTGAGGGCTAGAAGCAAGGAGTTCGAACTCTGGCTGCAGCCAGGTTGGGGGAACCATGAGGGCTAGCTGGAAGGGAGAATCAAAGGCAACCACCCTCCCCCCAGCTGAAGAGGTAAAAATACCATAAAAGAGTTTAAAAAACCAAAAAACAGATTTACAGTATTTGTCATACTGTTAACAGGTGATGCAAACGTCTCATTAAGAAGGGCAGGGCAGACCTTTCCGCCTAACCACCCAGTTGGATCAGTATATTTATAGTTCTGAGTATAAAGAGACAAAAAAGCACCCAAAAAACCCTGTGATGAAGACCTGAACATGCGTGAGAACGTGCGTGTCATAAACTGAGCGTGTTTAGTAAAATCCAAACGAAGAGCAAATCACTTGACGGCCTTTCACCACCCTGCTGGCAAGTGCATACACAGGGCGCAGAGTCATCTGTGCTATTTAAAAACCGGGAGACAAACTGTTTACCTTGGTAGTCTCAGTTTGTCTGATAACAGTCTGCATGAGAAATGTTAAAAAAACAAAAACAAAAATGTCACATAGCTTGTGAGTACAGCATTCTTGCCTGCAGCAATTCCTACAGGTGGCTTGCAGAGTGAAACGCCATCAGGTGAAACAAGAAGCAGCAGATCTAGGATTTTACAATGCTGAGGTCAGAACTAAGGTTACGGTCCAAGGGGCAGAAGTGGTCTGTTTTGCTCATCGAGACACTCCTCCGAACTCGTTGAGTGATAGTAAGCCCCATATAAAAAAAAAAAAAACAGCCTGCATGTGTCAAATATTTGAAACAATTGTGTATAACTGAGCTCTGCTGAGGACAGCACTGAATTTTTTTGTTTGAAACCAAATGCACAGTACTGTCACAGGCATGGCCCAAATTTACAGTACTATCACAGGTGCAGCCAGAGGCGGGGATGAGTTCCTAGGTTCTCGTAGCTCCCCCCCCCCCAAATAAATAAATCTAGCTTCCATTATGTTTTCATTTTAAAAAATAATTTTTTTTGTACAGCACGACTAAGTAATAGGATTTCTTTGGTTGAACCCCATCACCATCATCCTCAAATCCTGACTACACCCGACTGTCCTCAAAACCAGCTCCATGTCCTCTTCTGTGACAAACGTGCGTCATTTTGTTCTATGCACATGGAAAAAACAAAAGTAACCCAGATACATTTACTAAACCAAGAGGAACATCTGCTAAATAGATTAAAATAAATAAAAGAAAGTGCCCAACTGTGCACTGTTAAATTATTTTAATGTTGGATACACAAGTCCTCCGCTAACCTGACTCTCTTCTGTTTTATGTCACAACTGACCTTTGCAGCTGTTTCAGCTTAAAAGCCCAGGCATCTACCAGAAGAAATGCTTCTAAAATTACTAGGTTTATTACAACCACTGTATTTAAAGATGCAGTAGTGCCAAAAATAGCAGGCAGAATATCCTATGCATTTCTTTGCTGATTTTTTTTTAAGTTGTCTGTTGCTTCTTTATTTCGGAAGTATTTTTCTTTTTTCATTTTCACATTAGAAAGGTCTCGATTGGATAGTATCAGATGTGAAGAGCAGTAATTAAAGAGGACAGGAAATTATTTCTAACTGGCAGCTGAAATGTGTGTATTTACAGAAATTATATCCGTAAACCAAAATGATCCATATGGTACTGTACCTTAATAAAAAAATAAATAAAAAAAGTCATGTGAAAAAGCGTATTTTGCATTCTTTTGTATCTATAAGCAGCATGCTGTTAAGAGTTCTCAGAAAACCAGTGATTTGGAGTTTTAACTATGTCCAATGTAACAAGACCTCGGTTTGTATTCTGAACCAGGGTGCCAGGTGGGTCACAGCAGGAGTACTGAGCATCCTAGAGGAGTCTCTCTTCATCTGGGAGGCAATGGGGGTGAAAGGGTGGAGATGAGTTGCCTCAGTGCCAGACTGTCTCCCTGTGGTCCAGGGAGCGGGGCAGTGGCAGCTGCAGCAAATTCCCAGAGGGTGAGGAGATATTAGCAGGGTTCCATGCTGGAACAGTACTCGTGTAAAAGCTTCAGCATTGAGCCACTGATGTCCCTGCAAGCAGGGTTCTAATAAATACGGGCTATTTATTTATTTATTTATTTGAAAATAGGCGACTGGGGAAAGGCACACTGAGCTAAGGCTCATTTCTAGGTGCATTTGCACCGGGGAGGGAGTAAGGATACAAAATACCTAGTACAGACACCGTTGGCAGCAAGGGGACCGGAAGATAGTAAAAGCTGAGGGGCAGAAGATCAGAAGGGCACAAGGGGCACTTTTCTAGTTTTGCTATACAAAAATAAAATGTAGAGCTGCCGCCTATCGCCTCCCGGTTCCCAGTACGCCTGTGCTTGGCAAGTTACAATAAAGTGCACTCCAGAGAGCACATGCACGCAGAATAGATAAATAGGTGCAAAATAAGTATTTCAGTAACATATTAGTAAGATATTATGCAGGCTGTTGAAAAATAAGTTATTCTTTCAAACTGGCAAAGCGCCTCAGGGCCCTGAGGCGGGTGGTATCGAGATCACAATCCACTGTAAACGCAACATATTTCTTCCCATCAGCCAGGCAATATCCTATTGACCTACAGGTGTCACAGTGTTAACATGATGTCACAACATAAAAAAAATAGCATGTCAGTGAGGGTAACATCTTATTTCAGCTAGTCTGTAGGATGCTACTATTGTTATTGTTATCGTGTCGGCAACAAAAAGTTCTGGTTCCAAATGAAACCTATGGATGGCACCCGGCTCAGCCACAAAATGGCACTTTGCTGGAATTGTCCATAGGTGATTAAGTTTAAATACATTTTTTCCTGGTCCCGATCCTCAGAGCACACATTATGTTTGTTAATATAACACTAGAAGGGGCTTCTCCGCATGCCTCTGGATTCCTGATGGGTGCGATTAACAGCCACCCAAGTCCCTGGCCGGGCCATAATACTTCATTGCTTCAGTTAGCCAATTCGAGGCCGGGTGATTTATGATCCGATACACTGCTATATTAGTATACTATAATGGACCCAAATATTGCCTTTTTCTTGAAGCTTTACATTTTTTTTTTGCAGCATAAGGAAAATAGATGGTAATAGGCACTAGCCCTCCCAGAGGCTGACAGTTGATCAAAGTGGCACCACATTTAACGAATTACATAAGCACTAAACCTTTGGTTTTTGTGAAGGTGAATCAAATATTTTTTAGTAGAGTGTGTGTGTGTGTGTGTGTGTGTGTGTGTGTGTGTATGCAGAGAGTACACACACACACACACACACATATATATATAGTGTGTCTGTGTGTATTAGTATCAGTGTGTGTGTGTGTATGTTAGTGTGTGTATTAGTATCAGTGTGTGTGTATGTTAGTGTGTGTATGTGTGTGTATTAGTATCAGTGTGTGTGTATTAGTGTGTGTGTATTATCAGTGTGTGTGTGTATGTTAGTGTGTGTGTGTGTGTGTGTGTGTGTGTGTTAGTGTGTGTATGTGTGTGTATTAGTATCAGTGTGTGTGTATTAGTGTGTGTGTATTATCAGTGTGTGTGTGTATGTTAGTGTGTGTGTGTATTAGTATCAGTGTGTGTGTGTGTGTGTGTTAGTGTGTGTGTGTGTGTGTATTAGTATCAG
This sequence comes from Neoceratodus forsteri, assembly GCA_016271365.2. Classification (NCBI taxonomy): domain Eukaryota; kingdom Metazoa; phylum Chordata; order Ceratodontiformes; family Ceratodontidae; genus Neoceratodus; species Neoceratodus forsteri. Next base: position 35,074,754 of record JADMNL010000036.1, on the reverse strand, counting down.
AGTGTGTGTGTATGTTAGTGTGTGTGTGTATTAGTATCAGTGTGTGTGTGTATTAGTATCAGTGTGTGTGCGTATTAGTATCAGTGTGTGTGTGTGTATTAGTATCAGTGTGTGTGTGTGTGTGTATTAGTATCAGTGTGTGTGTGTGTATGTTAGTGTGTGTGTGTGTATTAGTATCAGTGTGTGTGTATATGTTAGTGTGTATGTGTGGTGTATTAGTATCAGTGTGTGCGTGTATTAGTATCAGTGTGTGTGCGTATTAGTATCAGTGTGTGTGCGTATTAGTATCAGTGTGTGTGTATGTTAGTGTGTGTGTGTGTGTATTAGTATCAGTGTGTGTGTGTGTATTAGTATCAGTGTGTGTGTGTATGTTAGTGTGTGTGTGTGTATTAGTATCAGTGTGTGTGTGTGTGTGTATGTTAGTGTGTGTATTAGTATCAGTGTGTGTGTGTGTATGTTAGTGTGTGTGTATGTTAGTGTGTGTGTGTGTATTAGTATCAGTGTGTGTGTGTGTGTGTGTGTGTGTGTGTATTAGTGTGTGTGTGTGTATTAGTATCAAGTGTGTGTGTGTATGTTAGTGTGTGTATTAGTATCAAGTGTGTGTGTGTATGTTAGTGTGTGTGTGTGTGTGTGTATTAAGTATCAGTGTGTGTGTGTGTGTGTGTGTGTGTGTGTATTAGTATTGTGTGTGTGTGTGTGTGTGTATTAAGTATCAGTGTGTGTGTGTGTGTATTAGTATTAAGTGTGTGTGTTAGTGTGTGTGTGTATTAGTATCAGTGTGTGTGTATTAGTATCAGTGTGTGTGTGTGTGTGTGTGTGTGTGTGTGTGTATGTGTGTGTCAGTCTAGGGCGGACCCATGATGTTAATCAGCACAACATCACGGGTCTAGTCTCAGCCTCACTGTGAACCTGCAGATGAGCTTTATTGATTGATTTTTATTTTTAAGAGACGATGAAACAATCAAATATTTTCCACACAAAAACATCTTTAAAATGATTTTTTTTATTCTGTATAACAACAAGCCATTGTTAGCAATAGCATATTAGATGTTTTGTGGCGTGTGTCATCTGGGAGAACATTATGCTCAGTCGTTGGACGCCCAACCACCTGAGGCATGACATTATCCCAGCACACACCCTGTCGGGCATCATTGCTTAATTAGTGTGTGTGTGTGTGTGTGTGTGTGTGTGTGTGTGTGTGTGTGTGTGTGTATTAGTGCAGTGTGTGAGAGAGAGTGTGTATGTGTATCAGCATTTCATTTTTATTTTAATTTATTTGAAGTTGTTGACCAGGAGAGGCACACTGAGCCAAGGCTCGTTTCCAGGTGTAACCTGGGGGGGGGGAGTTAGGGAGGTTACAGAGCATAGGATTAAACAGGTATACAGAGCACATAATTTGAGTAGATATGCAATGTAAATACAGTGCAATAGTTGAGAGAGGTATACAGAGTGCATAATATAAGCAGACAATACACTGTAGTTAGAGCAATACAGGTAGGCAATATAGGGCAGTAACAGGGCAGACAGAGAAAACAGGTAGTGCATCTAAACAAAAACATGAATAAAACAGCATTGACTAACAACAGTTCGGGGGGGAGAGAGGAAGGAGGAGGGAAGGGCTAGGATTTAAAAAGAGAGTGGGAAAGGAGAGATAAAGTGTTGGGGCGGGGCCAAAACTAACAGAGCCAGAGAAGCGACTGGGGAGGGGGTGTTGTACTGGCATGTTTGTGTGTCGCGTCCGCATGTGCATGTATTGCTGAATCTGTGCATGTTAGTATGTGCTAGTGTCCCATTTCATTTTGTCGTTTTTTTTTTTGTTTGTTTGTTTTTAAACAGGTTTAAATAAGACAAATGCCACAGTTATTTTCCCTAGGCAGTATGAGGAGAGGATTTTCCATGGAACCTCCAGAAACATGGCAGAGTGAAATGCCATGAGTGCTAGGTGAGCACTAATGACATTACGGCAGAGTAAATCAGTAACTTTTGTTTGCAATGTAAAAAGCTTAACTTTGCTTTTTTTTGGGTTTAGTAGACGGTCTATTTTTTGGTTCATCTACTCCTCCAAGTACTGTATTGCTCTCCATTCTGAGATATAGCGGAGATCTGGCCAAAAAAAAAAGTGACATCATAGCGAGTTGAAGTCACAACATACAAAAATAACACAGATGCGGGAAAACTAACATTTCTGTGTGATTTCATATTGTCACTAGGCATTCATTTACTGCTAGTTATAATTATTTTGACCATTTTACAAATGTTGTAAGTGTAATACTCCACTCTGGGTCTGCGTCAAAGCTGTAATAACCTCACTTCCTAGGTGGCGGAAGGCCCTCAGCTGTGCCTTTGGCCTCAGAAACCACCCAGGTTTTTCGGTTACACACCAGACTGCGGATTATTCCTTATGCAATACATGCTCACCTTCTAGAGGCCGACACTCCCAAGCTGCAACAGCAACAAACTACCCACAGCTCCACACCATTCCAAAGCAGTTTGCATGGAATTCTCAGTCTTAAAGGGACACAGTCATGCCCAGTGGTAATCATAGTTTGAAAAACCATGCAAAGCTGAAATGAGTTATTATGCTCAATGTGTAGCTGGAAGCACTCCAGGGATACAAACGATGGGATCAGTTAAATATTAATACTACATTGCAGCCATTTCTAAAACATTGTGATGTCACTGAGGAGCAACCTGTGCCGAACGGCACTGAGCCAAGAACAGCTTGTCAATGGCATCACAAGGCTGATGGCAGGAAAAACACAAACTGAAGAGGTATGGGTCTGCCCAATAGGCAGCACCCAACTTTCATCAACCTGACTGGCCACTGCTAAGCAAAGTTTCTGAGTGGTCCTGATGCAAGCGGCTTGCGGTTCAAAACTGCGACTCCAAAGACTGAGCTGTCCTCAGTGAGGATCTTTCCTAAAACAAGTACCTGACACCTAGGAGCCACTTCATTTTACCAACTTTGGTTTAATTCAGAGCATGACAGATCTAGTTTCCAGTCAATTTAACAAAGCCTTTTTACCCCTTTACAATGGATAAGTGTACCTTTAAGAGACAGAAAATACAGGAGCAGGAGGTTTCTTTCTCTTAGGCTGTGAAATGGAATATGCTGCTAATATGGCTGGAATGTTCCTCAGACTGGGAATGTGCCCTGACCATCAATTCATTTTTAAAAAATCCTTGGAAACCAACAACGGAAATTACTTACAGATTGACTACACAAGGTTTTATCAAAGCAGCCGAGTGTTTTTTTTCTTTCACAGTTTATTCACAAAGGAGAGCCCATCTGACATCTCATTCTCAGTGTCGGGGGGCAACTTCTACCTAGTGGCTAATGCTACAGTTGGGAGGTCAGAAGCACAAGGAGGGTGAGTAAGTGGCTGTGGTGGAATCTGAACCTGTGAGCAACTGATAAGAACATGCACCCTTCCTTGTTTTTCCATTGCAAAATTTTTTTTTTTTTTTTTTTTTATACACGTCTCTTATTGAGGTCAGTTTTACTTATAGCAGCTGCCAACATTCCACACTCAAGGGGGAAGGATTTCAAGCTGCTTTGATGTGGAAGTGCTGCTATTCTGGGGAGGTTTGACAGTGCTTTGGTGTGGCTCATGGGAGAAGAAAAAAGCTGCAGCTTTGTACTATGACCGGCCCAACCCAAATGGTGCAGCCAGGGCAAGAAGAAACAAACGGACATGTTTTGAAAAGCTGGTGTTACGAGGCCGGCCGGCGTTGCAGCATTAACAATACCACTCGCAACGCCAACAACTTGGGTTCAGGAATGAGATCCAGTCGTTGGGAGGCCCAGTCATGAGGGGAGAATTTAGCATCCCACAGGACACTCTCCTCCCCCAGGAGAGGGAGGGCGGACCCACTCCACCACACGACCGCCACCTGTGTGACTACAGGTGACTGTGCAGGCTGGTCGTGCACGTGGGGTAGGGCATGACACGACTGGCTGAGCCGGCATTGACATCACATGCTCACTTTGGCTTCAGCATGTGCATCCCAAGGGGTTGATGACTGAAAATGGAAAAATCCCTCTGCTGTTGCTGCATGATGGCCTCCACGGAGCTCAGACCCCACCCGCACCTGCTGACCCACACTGGGCTCACTGTACACAAAATGCAGCTTTTCTGAGGGACCTGGGCAAGCCTGAGGACCTCCACTTCAGGGAGAGGATACTGCTGTGGCACAGCAGGGAATGTAGGTAAGCCCTGAAGAAGGCAGGATGACGGGAGCTGGGGCTCTTTGGGGCCTGAAACCGGGATGAGTACTAACAATGATGGTGTTATAGTTGGGGCTGTGGGAGGTCACAGGTGATCCTTGGAATCCCAGATGGGTGGGCAGGGGGCTTTACATAGGGCTCCTGGGGAAGGAGGGCAGAGGTAGTTTCGTATTTGCTCCCCCACCATGCCTGTCAACCAAGGACACAATGGCTTTCACTATGAAGGCACCTCCTCGACCCCTGCAGCAGGAAGGAAGGAAGGAAGGAAGAAAGAAAAAGACAGACAGAAAGAAAGAGACAGATAGAAAGACAGACTTCATAGAAGGAAGACCAAACACTGATTCACTATTAGGGTGTCATCTCAGTCAGACCCTTGTATCAGTTTATAATGTACTCTAATACAAAAGGTGTACAGAGAGAAATGCCACAGAATGAAACTGATATTTTTGGAACCACTTTGGAAGATACAATGATATCATGCACTCTGGGATATGCCACCATCGATATATCTAGCAAAGCTGGCAGTATCACAATGGAATACTAAGCCAAACAGAAAGCAGCCTTCACAATGCTGGGGACATTACAATAGAAATGCGAAGCACTGAACCCAGCAGTTGAAATCCAAGTGAAACTCTTCAATCCTCACAGGAGAAGATGAAAGGTTTGATACCTTTTATTGGACCAACAAGTGTCTTGTACAAAGATGGAATTATACACAAGCTTTCGGGGCCTCACAGGTCCCTTCTTCAGGTGAATCAATCACCTGAAGAAGGGACCTGTGTGGCCCCGAAAGCTTGTGTATAATTCCATCTTTGTACAAGACACTTGTTGGTCCAATAAAAGGTATCAAACCTTTCATCTTCTCCTGTTTTGCAAGGACCAATACGGCTGGAATCTCTTTTTACAATTCAGTCCTCACACAAACTGATGGACATACCATGCACTAACAGAGAAGGGATGTTTAAAACCAGGAAATTGCATGGTATCCTCCTCCCTACCAGTGGCTTTGATGTGGTGTTGCCATGAACAAGGGACTATTTCACACCTTAGATCACTGCCTTCCCACAAAAAGAACCCTCATGGAAGGATTTTATTTTTTTTATATAAATAGCAGATGCCACGCCCTTTGATACTGAAACAGTTCTACAGCACACCTTGCAAAGAGAGGAAACTGAGAAAATCCAAGAGAATTTTTTATGTTTGCTTGCGTGCATGTGCAAGAAATAGTATGTGGCAGCTTAGGAGAGAAGCGGGTTGTGGAGGTGCGGCACTATGGCACCCAACGGCAGCACTGCATTTGGGGGCTTGGCACTGGTGGACCAATGCAGGCACACTGTGCTGATGACATTGGTTTCCAAAAGTGCCACCAAGTTGAAACGATTTTGCCGCTGCAATGAGGGTCCGCCTCGTCACTGCAGCGTCAGCCCATTCCGCTGCAATGAGGGAGTGACCCGTCATTGCAGGGTAGTACCTTGCCTAGTGTAACATTTTTTGTAAATATGGCAGCGGCTTGCTGCCGCCTCACAGCCCCATGAAAGCCGATGGGGTGGCCAATCCCCCTATCAGCAAGCCCCTGGCCCAGTTAATTTGGGGACAGGGGCCCTCCCGTCAGCTCAATGTAAACCCTCCCCCATTTGTTGTGTGCTGGGCCAATCCCCTCAGCATCATGCCCCTCAAACAGTCGTTCTTTGCCGACCGGGGCCCAATTCCCATTGCTTAAGTCCTCCACCCCAAAAGGCAGGTGGCACACTGGGAGCACCACAGTGTGCTGAAAGCAAGCCTGAAAAAGAAAAAAAAACCTTCCTGTGACAGCTTTTTTTTCCCCTCCCTGAAAGAAAGGAACGGTCCCATGCCGGTCACCGCTCCCTCCCAACCCGCACCCACCCACTGCACACCCTACCTCCCACACACCCCTCACCCCATACTTACCTCCGGAGCCTGACACAACGATCTTCGGTGGACCGGGAACACATCTACACTCTTCAAAGCCGACCACGAACTGAAGAAATGCCGGTAAGCTGTATAATGACATATAGTTTTTTTTCAACTTTGGTGCATATTTCAGGCATTTTGGGGAATTTTGGCACCACATTTTCAACATGGAGTTATTGGGACCCCTCCTCGTGAATGCAGCCACTGCCATGGTGTTATTCGGTCACAAAAGGTGATTTCACGGTCACTGTGCGGAATCACCTTTCGGGACTGAATAATGAAACAACAGTGCCAGTGTTCAAGAGGTGGGCTCTCAAAAGCCTATGTTGCAAATTTGGTGAAAAAATCCAAAAAAATGACTGTTTCACGAGTGCCAGCACACTCGTATCTTCGCAAATTTGTAATATTTTCACTCCAGATTTTCAACATTGGCATTTTTCCATACCTCCTTACGAACAGTACAGTTTTTCACATCCTGGCCAAAATGCGTTTTCGTGCTTCTGGCACAGAATAGCACGGTCACTATGGGAAGTCAGTGTTCGGGACAGATCAAAAAAAAAAATCCCAGTAACACTGTTCATGAGCAGAGGTGCTAAAATGCCTATGTTGAAAATTTAGTGACAAAAGTCCATGAAATGACTGCTACGAGCGTACGTTGCGCAGTTTCCACACACCCTCATAATTTCACACATTTGTAATATTTTCACTACTGGCATTTTTCACACCTCCTTATGAACAGTGCAGCTGTCATTTTTCATATCCTACCCGAAATATGCATTTTCACATCTGGCGCAGAATAGTGCAGTCGCTGTGGGAAATCAATGTTCGGGGGCAGATTGGGAAAATCATAGTGACACTGTTCATGAGCAGATGTCACAAAATGCCTATGTTGAAAATTTGGTGAAAAAATTCACTAAATTACTGTATTAGCACATGCACTGCGGTTTCCACAATAAGCCCAGGCGTTAGAGTATTTTTAATATTTTCACTACAGATTTTCAGCATTGCCATCTCTTCACACCTCCCTATGAATGGTACAGCTGTCATTCTTCACATCCTGCCCAGAATGGCATGGTTGCTGTGGGAACTCAAAGTTCGGGACACATTAACAAAATCACAGTGACACTGTTCATGAGAAGAGGTCCCAAATGCTTTCATGAGGTTTGGGGGTCACAAAAGGCCATGTTGAAAATTTGTAATTCATAAACTCTCAACAAGCAGCCCAGGTGGTTAGGGTTCCTAACCATAACGTCCCACCCTGTACAGACTAACAGGCATCAGGGGTGTGCCTTTGGATTGCTGACTGTAATGCTTATGCCATTCCACCCCACCCCACCCCCACTCTGCAGCCAGTGACAGGCATCGAGGTGTGCCTTGGACTCTTCAGCCCCAGAGTTCACCCCATTCTCCTATACAGTACCCATTTCAGCATATGTCCTTATGGAATGGGGTGACTGCAAAGCCGAACACCCCAAGGCACACCTCAATACACAGGGTTTAATGCAAAGAAGTGCAAGACCATGCACATAGGGATTGGGAAGAGAAACCCTGAAGCCACCTATAGGCTGGGAGGGGAGTTGCTGGCAGTCACAAGGGAAGAAAGAGACTTGGCCGGCATCATCATTATCACCACCACCACCACCACCACCGATGACCTGAAATCATCCAAGCAGACCACTAAAGCAGTAGGTAAGGCTAGGGGGATGTTGGGGTGTATTAGTAGGGGTATCACAAGTCGTAAGAGGGAGGTAATAATCCCGCTTTACAAGACACTGGTTAGGCCCCATCTGGAGTACTGCGTGCAGTACTGGAGGCCACACCTTCACAAGGACATTAACCAAATTGAGGCAGTCCAGAGACGGGCAACCAAAATGGTGCAGGGACTGCATCAGAAAACATATGAGGACAGATTAACGGAGCTCAATATGTATACCCTTGAGCAAAGGAGGGAGAGAGGTGATATGATCGAGGCATTCAAACACCTTAAGGGCATAAACAAGGTGAAAGAGTCTAACATGTTTAAATATAAGAAAAATAGCAGGACAAGAGGACACAGCATGAGATTAGAGGGAGGCCAATTAAGGGGTAATGTGAGGAAGTTCTTTTTCACAGAAAGGGTGTTGCATGCATGGAATGGCCTACCTCAGGAAGTGGTGGATATGAATACAGTGCAGGGCTTAAAACAGGCATGGGATAGGCATAAGGGAGCAATACAGATGAGTATGAATAGATAGGCCACTGACAGAGCAAAGGCCAATGGCACATTCACAAGGTAGAAAAAAAATGGGCAGACTGGATGGGCCTTGCGGTCCTTACCTGCCATCAACTTCTGTGTGTTGGTGTCTGCAGGATAGGGTGAAGTGAAATGGCATGAACGTTATGGGCAACGACCCAAACGCATACCCCAATGCCTGTCTGTCTCGGCAGGGTGGAGGTGGGGTTGGCGTGAAGCTCAATACTTCACAGCCATTCCTATTCTGCATCTCTCCAACTCCTGCATTTCCAATGCTAATACCAGCAAGCAAACGTTCAGCATTGACAAATGCTTGTTCTAGTTGATAAGCCGAGTAGAGAAACACTGCAAGATTGAATGACTTTACAAGTACAGTATATACATGCAGTACATAATTAAATTGGTACTTTTCAAGTTACTAGGAACGAATCTTTGAAGCCATGCAGGACCTTGGGAAACTAGATTCACCGATTAATGTGCGTTACCTTTTGTTCTAGAACATGTGGTCAAACAGGTCCCTTCACCTGGTCCAGGGACCCCATGTGGCCCTGAAAGCTTGCATAATGTAAACATGTTTGTATAGTTTGACCAGTACAAGCTGAGGTTCTTAACTGTCTTTGTTGTCCATCCTTGTATTTTGGTATTAAAATGTAAGATTTTTTTTGTAGTTCCCAGATTCATGGAATCCATGCCACAATTACAGCCAGGGATGAGGGGGTGTTCAGGGGTCCTAATCACATCCCCAGTTAATCGCAGCCAAGGGATTAGCAAAACATTGTGATACTTGTAGAAAAATGCCACTGTGCTTTTAAAAAGGACAGTTTCACAATCACTTTTTTTTTTTATTATATTTTATTGCTTTCAATAAAACAATGTCATTCAGTTTTACTAATGCAAGACATCACACATGATCAGGACACATCCAATGTAGCAGGTTAAAGGGATTTTCCGACATAGGGAGTTACTCATATGGTGTGGTAGCTGCCCTCTGGGGTAGTCATTCTAGCCAGGTTCAAAAAAATGTGTAAAGCCCATATTCCTGATAATTCGCTCGTAAATTAATTTTAGCATTGGCTGCTCGATGCATTCTCAGAGCCCCAGTCCAGCCGCCATGCCACCTTACACAAGCACAAAATGACGAGTGGCCAGGGAGAGAACGGGGGCAAGCCCCATTGAAATGAATGGGGCTAGATTTTTCATTTGTTTTTATGACCAAGAATGGCCACTAACAGATAAATGAAAGGCACCGCTTGACTAACAAGGACCATGCGAGTAGTAGCTGCCGTCGGGTAAATCAGAAATTAACTTTAAAAAAATCTTTGCAATCTGATGTTCGGATATGGAGATAGTTCACAAATTCAGGTCAAGTAAGGAGACAATATATCGCAGAGGTTTAGGGCTCTGAACTGCAAACCTGGAGAGCTGGGTTTGAGTCCCACAGCCCCCATGTTTGTTTATTTTATTGGAAGAATCAGAATTACAACCTTTGAGGCAAGGACTCCTTCACAAGGCTCCACGTCAAAACTGAATGTGCATACTGTGTGGCCCTGAGCAAGTCACTTAACTTCCTTGTGCTCCCAGGTCGCACCTGGAAACGAGCTACTTGACTGTACCCTTCCTGGTTAAACAATTTCCTCCCCACCCCCCAGTCCAGCCTCAGTTCGAGATATGCTACACCCACGCAAGACTTTGGTGGACAGATGAAAATGTCAATCTCAAAACTAAAAAATAAATAGATCGCTCATTTTGCCTTCTCTGAAGGAATAAGAGAGTGCATGTTTGGCCACACTTTTAAGAGAATCTCCACGTTGCTCTATTTTAGAATCATATGTGCATTCCAAGGAAGGATCGTATCGTTGAAAATTAAGTTTATGAACACAATAATAATGGTAGGGTCTCTTTATAATCCTTTACAGGTGATACAGAATCTTAGCAGAAGCTACAGAAGGCTTGGTAAAATCCAAGCTCAAAACATTCTTTTGGGAGACTTTAATGTTACTAAATCCCAAACTGGATAAAACTACTGAGTCCTTATTCTGAAACCCTCTTATTTTAATTCTGTAATGGTTTTAATGAGCTTTTATTACATCTTAATTAACTGCTGTCTGCTCTTGCTTGTGTACAGTGCTCAGAGCCTTCAGGAGTGGGCACCTTATAAATAAAATTGCCCTGCCTTGCCTTTAATAAACTTTACACTAAACTTATTCAAAAATGTTTGTAAACCCATGACAGACTCTTGGAGAAGTCTGCACCCCAAGGTAAAAGAATTTACACATCATGACAGAAAAAGTAATTGCTTCTCCCGAACAGACTACATCTTTGTTTCAAAATCCTTACTGATATTCAAAATATAAAAAACAGTCCACTGTCCTCTCGGATCATCCCCTAATTCAATTAGATGTTAAAGTAGGGGATTCTAATGGGCGTTATAGCAGGGTTTGGAGACTCAACAATGACTTTTTGAAAGACCAGAACTTCATAAGAAAAGAGGAGGAGGAGATCGGAGAGTTTGTTACATAACTGTGATGGAGGTACTCCAGTATGTAAGCGTTGGGACCCTCTAAAGGCCATGATTAGAGGTATTATAATACCATACCAAGCCCATATTAATGTAGACAGAAAAAAAAAAAGATGAAACTATGTTAAACAATATACTGCGGGAATTGAATATATATTAGTTACAAAAAGTTATGAAATACATAGTACATGGGGGCGAGAAGAATGGGATAGGACAGGAAGGGTTAGTACCCTGGAGGAACAATAGGTTCCAGGAAAGTTCGGGATTATAGGAAAAAATGGGCAGACTGGATGGACTCTAGTTTTTCCTGCCATCATGTTTATGTTTCTGTGTTTCTATAGTAAGGAATGGCACCAGCTTAAAGAAGGTTTTATTTATGTGCCCTTCCAACTGATTCGTAGCTTACCCTCCAGTACAACGATCCTTATGCACAGCATAATTTTTGAGCAATGAATGTCTTGTAATACCTGTTAGGATTACCAGTGTCACCTTGAAGAAAAGCCAGTCCTTTCAGGGGTCCCAGAGGAGTCAATCCTCGGCTACTACTCTTCAGCCTCTTCCTCAACGACCTTCCCAGTGTCTGACATCAGAAATTACTGCACTACACCAACGACGCAGTCATGTACTTCTTTTTTTCCTCCCACCATCCTCCTCCAAGACATATCACTTACAGCTGCAATTGTCCCCTTGGTTCTCCTATAGCAATCCGCTTGGGCGTACCACAAGATATATCCCTTTCCTCAAAAAAAGCTTGAGAATCCCATTCTTGCATACCCTCCTTATATAGTTCTTCACTATCAGTTCATACACTTACTCGGCCCCAGGCGTTGAATTTTTGATCTACTGATATCGCATATCCCAAACCTTACCAACTTTCCACTAAAAATTCCAGAGTACTGTTCTCAGTATAACCTTGGCATACTATACTCCACTAGAATCTTGGGCCTTTTTTACTTCCTCCAGGAGTTATTCTTGTATACATACAATATACTGTGCCCCAATAATACTCCAGGTGTTATTCTTGTATACATACAATATACTGTGCCTAATAATACTCCGGGCGTTATTCTTGTATACATACAATATACTGTGCCCCAATAATACTCCAGGTATATTGTATACATACAATATACTGTGCCCCAATAAGACTCCTCGCCTTATTGTCCCTATCCAAGGTTGAAACCTAGACACCCAGCCTACATCCCTTCCTGGCCCTTAACATAAGATGGGTGCAGGCACTGCCCAATGGTTGCTTCTGTTTATTTCTCTGCTTATATCTTGCACCCTCCATTTAAACCCAAAGAATACACCCAGGGATTTCCAATGTGTAGATATTCTAAGCCCTATTGAATACCTTTGTGCCATCCACTCCCTCCTTCCATGTATGGACACACATCCAACTTGGCATACTGGTAACCTATCAGGATATGCCTCAGTGGACCTACAACTGTCCCGTCGCCCCGCATACTCTCCATTATTCGTCACTGGTAAAGTCTTACTGCATATAACTCTAAACCTGCTAGGCATCAGCCTTAAACTTCCTCCGTGTCAGTATCATGCCCCCCACAGATGTGAGCAAATCAGAGCCTTGAAGTTCCTCTTAGGGTTATCCAGGAAGCTACTGCTCCTTCTGTTGTTATGCTCAGGGAATGTTGAACTTAATCCTGGACCCCCATCTCCCATCGGATCACTCGATGACCTACCTAGCCTTAAAGGCCTAAGCTTTATGCATGTTAATGTGTGCAGCCTGAGGAAAAAAAAAAAAAAAACAGCTCCATCAGGCCTGGATATGCCACACTAGCCCAGACATTTTGGTTGTCACTGAAACGTGGCTCCACCCGGCTACAACCAACTTCGAAGTAAACCTCCCTGCTTACTCATTGTTCCGAACCGATACACACTCCAGGGGTGGTGGGGTTGCTATCTATATTAAGGAAAAATTCTGTGTCTCTGTTATAGACTCTACATCTGTCCAAAACAAGTTTGAAAGCCTTACCCTTCAGGTTGCGATCTCTCCTGGCATCTCACTTTGTGTGTCAGGCTGCTACAGACCCCCTCTGCAGGGTTACAGCTTCTGGATCACTTAAGTAAGGTATTGGGCCATAGATCCTCAGAGTCTGTGCTACTAGGTGATATCAACCTAGACTGGATGTCTAGTGCCTCAGCTCCTCTAAACACACTTTGCAACTCACTTGGATGGACCCAGCTCATCAATGAAACTACCTGCTCAAACAAGTTAAATCCTACCAACAGCACCCTGCTGGATATTATCTTAGTTAATAAACCGTATTTGTTTACCCATGCTGGAGTATTCTTCTCTGACATCAGTTACCACTCCTTCATTGCTTGAGTCCAGTCCAATCATGTTCCACCACCTGCTTCTAAATTTTCTCCCAAAAGATGTCGACGCAACTTTGACCCTGGGGAGTATATTTCGGAGCTGAGCCGCTCCATGTGCTGGCAGGACTTTTACCTATCTAAATCTGTCACCTCAGCATAAGACATTTTTCAAGAAATTGTGTTAGCAGTACCTAATAGGCAAGCACCACTATTGAAGGTCCGAGTCAGGAACAAATCTTGTCAGTGGTTTACTGAGGAATTGGGACAGGCTTTGGAAAACTGCCTGAAAAACTAAACTAACAAACTGGATTTCCTTCAGGAGAGCGAGAAACCTTTGCACCAAGATGGTTAGGGAAGCAAAGGCTAACTTTTCGCTCACAACTTGATCTCTCAGCCAACTGCCCCTCCAAATTCTGGAAGGTAATTAAGGGTATAGAAGGCCATTCGTCCGGGACTTCCTTGCCTACCAAAATCTCGATGGGTGCTACCACACTCACGGATAAACTGTCAATCCTTGATGCCTTCAACAATCATTTTGCTACAGCAGGTCTTGCCTTCGATTCTTTCCCCACCAGTAATCTTTGAGCGCAACTTGGGGTTGATAAACAAGGCACCTCCTCCTCCAGTCAGACCTTCTCGTTTCAACCCACATCTCTGAAAGAAGTGGAAGATCTCCTGTTAAAATTGGACGTCAGAAAAAGTGCAGGTGCCGATCACATCGACTCATTTTTTCTTAAGATTGGCTATTGGGTCCAAGCTGTGCCTATTACACATCTGTTTAACCTATCCCAGTCCCAAGGCGAATTTCCTCCCATCTGGAAAATGGCACAAGTCATCCCTTTGTTTAAGTCAGGTGACCTAAATAACTATAGGCCTATTTCCCTTCTCCCTATCCTGTCTGTTTTCGGAAAAAAATCATGAACACCCAAGTCAGGAACCATCTGGAATCATCAAAACTTCTCAACCCACTGCAATCTGGTTCAGAGCACAACACAGCACTACTTCCACTTTGGCCAAAGTCACTAATGATTGGCAGAGTGAGTTGGATAAGAAAAACTTCATCAGTGCAGTTTTCCTGGACCCAAGTAAGGTCTTAGATACCGTTGATCATAGTCTGCTTCTCACATCCCTTCAAACCACTGGACTGGATGCCCTTTCTCTCAAATGATTCGGCAATTATCCTGCTGACCATTCACAGCAAGTAAAAGCGGATGGTGAAGTCTCCTTTAAAAGTCCTTCAGAGAGCGTTCCCTAAAGGCTCCATTTTGGGTCCCCTGCTCTTTGCACTTTACATCAACAGAATCGATGCTACCATCAAAAGGGCCCACATTCACTTATTTGCCGATGATACAGTACTTCATTCTAGCGGATCTTCCACCCAAATGGCATGCTCTGAACTACAGGATGATTTCAATCTACTACAGACTTGACTCTTAAAGCAGAAACTGCTTCCAAATGCCAAGACGACAAAAGTGATGTTCTTGTCACCCTTTCCTAACCTAGCAAACCCGGCCATGACAGGACTACTCCTCCCAATTACTACAATACTGGGTGAACAGCTGGAGTACGTATCAAAATTTAAATATTTGGGGGTTTGGCTGGACTCTAGACTCTCCGTTCACATAGAAGAGCCGATAAAGAAACTTAGAATGAGACTTGGCCCTTTCTATAGGATAAAAAATCTCCTCACCAGGGATGCAAAACTGAGGTTAGTCCAAACTACCTTCCTCTCTTTATTAGACTATGCTGATTTCCTCTACAGCCAGGGTCCTGCAGGTACTCTTTCCAAACTTGATACGCTCTACCATAAAGATAAAGAAATGCTGCGATCTGGATCTACAAAAGCATCCTAAATAAACTGCCTGATTACATCTCGGACTGCTTCCCTCTCTGCTCGTTAAGTATGCCCCGAGAAGTGCCTCTTATATTTTGCTGATAGTGTCCAAAGCCAAATCTCGGTTTGGCAGGGCATCTATTAGTCACGCATAGCCTCTTTTGCTGAACAAGATACAAAAGAATCTAAAAATCAATTACCCCATTAGCATGGCAGCTTTCAAAACATTATATACATTCCATTTCAAGGAATCCTATGTCTGTTCCTCCTGACCTAGGTCCCTTTTCCTTCAGATCTTCCTACTGTATTCTCTGACCTTGCCCCTGCCTCGATATGACTTTAGGTCTCTTCTGTTGTCTCCACTCATTGCCGTATCCTTGCCTTCCTCCTTCACTCCCTGCCCACATCTACACTTTATATCCTCTTACCCATGGACATTTTAACCCTATTTTGTCTGTTCATCTGTTTTAACTGAACATACATACATACTCTGTACCTACTGTTCCCCCCCAGGTTCTGCACCTTGTATACGATGCATGAATTATCTATCTGTAATTAATGTTTTTACAATCTTTCATACCATTTACTTGCATTTATACTGCCCAACTGTTGTACTCATAATTGACATTGTATGTTAATCTCACCTAAATTGTAATTTGATGTACACATACTTGAAATTGTATGTTGATTTCACCTATATTGTATTACCTATTGTTTGTCCCAGGTTAACCTTGAAAATGAGCTTGCTCAACGGTGCCCGCCTGGTTAAATAAAGATTTTGATTAATTGATTGATGTTCACCAACCACCAAAAGGCAGAGCTCCTCGAGAAACAATTACAGCTTGAATTCATGTGCATCGAAGAATGATTCAAGTCACACAAACTGGTCATGAACTACAGCAAAATAAAGGTTATGACCTTCTACAATGCCAGAAGTAAGTACAAATCCCGTGACCTCACCATCCTAAACCAAACAGGGACCTTACTTGAACATGTTCCTGATTTTAAATACCTAGGTGTCACATTGGACAGCTCACTCTCCTACCATCAGCACATAGATTCTGTCGCCAAAGCCACCAACATCCGTACAGGCCTGCTCTACAGGCACAAACACTGCATGACTCCTGACACTCTCCGGTTGGCTATCAACAGTTCTGTCACCTCCATCATCGACTACGGGCTAGCAGTTTATGGCTCTGTCTCCGCCTCTGCCCTTCGCAGAATTACAGTTGCACTCAACAAAGCATGCAGGCTGCTAACTAGGGCTAACCGACTTACACACACTTGTGATCTGTATACTCAGGCAGGATGGCTTCCTCGCATCAGCCAGATACAGTATCAAACCTGCCTCTTAGCCAAAAAAGTCCTCCTCTGGGTCATGCCCCCGGGCATTGAAAAGCTCCTCATTGACCACCACAGCACCCAGCAAACTAGAAGTTCACAACAACTAACCTTCCTGGTCAGGGGTGTAGCCAGTCATTTCAGATTTGTACACCAACCTACCTCACTGCTACCCCCTCCCTCACTTTTGTTCATGCCTGCCTCCCCCATGACTTGGGGCAAGTAAATATATAGTGCAGGGAATGGTAGTAAATTGTATAACCCAGCAATCTTCTGTGAGTGCTTCTCTCTCTCAGTACAATCGAACTAATAGCATATCTTTAACTTTGCTGGGGCATTTAAACTCACCACCCAAGACTTGACTCACCTCCTACCAGTTGCCACAGTCAATCACTATGCATGCAGAGCATGCGGACCTGATTGAGACCTTCAGCTTCAGTGTCCACTCTCCACTCTGCCACCCCACCCCACAAAACAAAGCTGAAAGAGAAAAGAAAAAGCCTGCAAAGCCAAAGGAATTTAAATGTGATGGACTAGAGAGGGCAGAGTGATGCTGGCCAGCTTGTTTGCTACCCCCTGCTACTAAACTTGGTACACCATGGCTTGCTTGGAGTATCAGTAGCTACACCCTTGTTCCTGGTCCCCAGATGCCGGACTACCGTGGGCCAGAGGGCCTTTGCCCACAGAGCACCACAGTGGTACAATACTTTCAACAAAGAAACTTACTGCTTCTGCTGCTCTTGGCCCTTTTAAGAGACAACTCTGACTTCATCTCATTTCAACTAGTCGTTGTGACTGCTTTGCCTAATCAGGGGCTCACTGCCCTCCATTTCAGTCTTGACAGCTACCTGTCCCCGCCTTGCCTGCCCCTCTACCTGCCTCACCTGTCCACTCCCTTGCCCCCTCTCCCCCCGGGCATTTCCTGACTTTTATCCCTCCGCTCCCTCTCCTGTAGAACTCTTACCCTCACCCGCTACCCTCCAACAATGGCCTTCCTGCCTGCATACCCTCACCTGCAGCACTTATTTCTAAGATTGCCCTTTGGCTACCTAACATTTGCACATATTGAATTACTGAATTTCCTAAGCCTCAGCCTCTTGCTTCTTTTTATTGTGTAACTATGTATTAGTATGTCGATCTATGTATGTATGTATGTATGTGTATGTATGTATGTATGTATACACCTCATTCCTTTGATGTGGAACCTTGTAAATGAGCAGTTCCTGCTCAAAAGGTATTTGTTATCCTAGATTTCAATAAAATAAAAAAAAAAAAACACTAGTTAAAATAAATAAATAAATAAATATATCCCTGGACCTGCAGCCAAAATGCCCCTACTTCCTATGTTGGAGGCACACCCCACACACTGGCATGTTTTGTGATGTCAGAACTGGAATAGCACGGGCACATGCCATAGACTGTAATGGGGCAGTTTTGACATGCTTTTTAAAATACTTTTAAGTGCCAGTTTTGAGAAAAGAAGGCCACCGCTCAATTAACAAGGACCTGTAAAAAGTTCATGCAAAAATTGCCACATTATACAGAATTTTAAATGTTCTAATGCCAGAGATCAGAATGGAGATTGTCAACCAAAATTTACTACCGATAGTTATCTATGCTTCAATACTGACCAACACTGCTCCTTTAAATATTTTGTCTAAGCAGACAGTCTTACTTCACAGAATCGGGAGCTTTGTACGAACAGCCCCATATATGATGCATCACTGTGAGAGACTTGGTAGATTGGGTTGGCTTCCTGTCTTCCCGTATTACAAGCTAACCTTGTCCCCCATTTGTTTACAAGTTCCGACAGGCAGGTACTTTATCTAATCTGTCCAACTGTCTCAAAGACCATATACTAAGTTTTAACTCATGTTCTACCCAAGCCCAGTACCTTCTAAATGCACCACTTGCTCTTACGTTAAGTGGTCAACGCACTTTTGCTCATTCTGCGGCATCCACCTGGAATAAAACACCTTCCCACATTACAGTGCCTTTTCTACTGCATCAATGCACTTGTCTGGACTACCTAAATATAAATGTTTTAAGATCCTGCACCAAGTTGTATTCTCTGATGTGGAACTTTATAGTCCCCATTTATTGCTGTACTGTAGTAGAATCTTTTGAACTGGACTGCGGATCATGCCTGTAAATAGAACTGTATTCCAGTGCGAACAAATAAAAAGAAAAAATGAAAGTCATACAGTTCCTGCTGGGTGAAAAGAGAGGACACCACCTAGGCTCACTCAGCATCTAACTCAGGCCCCACACGACCTTATGTGGCAGGCCACAAGCCAAACGTGGCTCTGAGTAAGTGGTCATTAACCCGTAAGTCCATGAGACAAGCTGATGGTGGGGCTCAGAGGATGCTGCCAGGACCAGGCACACCAGGAGATAAACAGGAATAATAATGAATCACAGCAAATGCAAACCATTTTCTCCATCGTCTTTTAAGACACCAGGCGAGGTATGGTCTAACCTCCATGCACGGGTGTAAGAACACACACCCAAGTAAAGCTGGGCGACTCATAGGTGCCACTGGGAGGAGATGGCATTTTGGGCCCTTACCACTGATGGTTACCTCACTAGTGTAATATGAATGTCATGCTCTGTTTGAATTAAGCAGAATGTTAAATGCAAAATATTATGTACTGCTATACTTTCTGCTCTTATTAAGCAGGTCTGTACATACAGTGGGGCCTGTACAAGGGTCTGTGAATAAATATGGGTATATCAGTAATGGGGTGCAAAGAGCCACTACAGAGTTCTGGCCTAGAAATGTTATTGTCCTTCTCCACCACTTCCCCATGGCTACTTAACCATTTGCAGTACCGGTTTCAACCTGAAAGGTCTAGGACGTGTTCTCACCTCATATCTCAACCCTCTTGTGTGGTGTCTTTACTTACTTCAGAGAACAGAAATGGAGAAATTTGCAAAATTCTAGGGCCAAGATAAACAATCTGTGTTCACAGCATTATAGTCCTGTAGTGCCAGGAAGGCTAGGAGGTGGAGACCAGCACAACCTGCAATCAATCAATCATCTTTATTTTACCAGCTGAAACACGATTGAGTAAACTCATTTACAAGATGGACCTGGACAGGCACATGATTAAACACAGAATAATATTACAAAAATTAAAATAAAAGGCATTACATACAGTAGAATAAGATACATTTGTAAATATGTACACTAAGAGAACACTTGTAGACAGCAGTCACATAGCAATATATGCATTGAACATACCAGCATAACAAAGGCTGTGCGTGGGCAACAATGCAGAGAAGGACAATGGTTCAAGTCACAGATGCCATGCTTGCTTTAAGTAGCTAAGGGAGCATCTCGAAATGCAGAAGTGTGTGTGCGCGCCACATTTTATTTCTACACCGTATAACATACTTCAACCTTTGGTACACGGGCACCAAGAATGTGGAAAATAGTAAGAAATTCTGCACAACGATCAATGCAAACATGGCGATAATACAAGTTTAAAGATAAAATGAGTGCAGCTATTTGAACAAAGTTTCATTTTTTTCTCTGGCATCAGAGTGTTATGAATTTCTTAAGGTCAGAGAGTACAGCAATTATGAGTACTAGCACCTTTTTCATGTGAAATAGTGAGGGACAGTTTTGAGTTACGGTGTATAAGCTGCTACTAGCAGAATAGGAATTTGCCAACCATTTCTGTATTTGACTACAAATAACATTATCCAGGTAGCCAAAAGGCAGTTTCATGGGCACAGATCAAAAATTCAACAACACGTTTAAGGTTCAGCTAAGAGTTTGGTCATTAGAGCTAAAAGGGACAGGTAACAATTAGTCAAAATTCTGTAGTTTTTTTTTTTTGTTTTGTTTTCTTGTACTGTGGACTGTGTTATTTATTTATTTATTTTATTTCATTTTTGTTGACCGGGTAAGTGCACTAGACAATTCCTGCCTATTTTCAGGCACGACCCGGGGGAGGGGGATACAGATGAATGCCTACTGACTTTGAACCAGATTAAGCTGTTGGTGGTATTTTTAGTGAATGAGGGAAATTTGGCCAGGACACCAGGGAAATTCCCCTACTCTTTTCGATAAGTGCCATGGGATCTTTAACATCCACCACAACTACCACCAATCCAGGCAGATGGGACCTCAGTTAAACGTCTCATCCAAAGAACTGCAGCACCCTCTCGGTGCTGCACTACAGTGTCAGTACTGGACTGTTAACTCAAGTACCAACTGAACCCCAGCCCTCTGATCTCCCAGCCTCAGAGGCTGTGCCATGCTACTCCACTGGAGCCACTGACACTGCTTCTCTGTTCCCTCCTTTGCCATTTGTTAAAGATACTCAGGATACAACCGGCTTTGTTAACGCAGAGCAAGCCTGACCTACAAAACACTAAAGTCGATCCCCTGGTGTCATCTGAGAAGAGGAGTTGACTGATCAAGTTTTCAGTGTGTAACTAGCCTCCATATGGAATCAACCAGGCGACAAGGCCCTAGGGGCTGCTCCTATCATAAAAGGGCTTGTATTGTAACATTATGTTAAAAATGACTAGTCCCTAATAATATTACCTTTACAAGCTCAGAATTATATTTCCAGTAAACACTGTTTACATTAGAAATTAACAATTTACGAGCAGAACTCGGATTTACATGGTACTTTTCATACACTGAGCATTCTGGAGCATTCTGCAAAGCTGGGTACCAGCAGTGCGCAGCCTATATGCAAGCCGACCACAATTAGTCGGAGACAGAAAGTGCCACCAACAACCATGAATGACAAGCACAAGTAAAAAAAAAACAACTACATGAAAGTTTAGGGTAAAGAAAATGTAGGTACCCTGTGGCAGCAAGGCAACGGAGGGCACCATACACAAAAATGAGGTAGTAGTGACCTGTCAAAAGCAGTCATGCATGCTACTAACCCAGTTCTACGAAGGACAGTGGTGGAAAAGGCAGGATGATATAAAAATCTGTAAACTCTGAAACCGCTGGCAAAAACAAAGGTGGCGTTAAGTGGCAAGGGCAAAAAACACTGCCTGCAGAGGCCTCCTCAGGGAAGAGGGTGGGCCATAGAAAACCTTGCAACATCAGGCAACTCAAAGAAAAAAAAAAACAAATTACATACAGTGGGATAAGTGTCCGATCCATGAGCAATGGGAGAGTTGACCAAAAAGGTCCAGCCCGCCACATGTGGTCGAGCAGGAACCACATCCCAACCTCTATATGTGGTTACGATATTTTGTGTGTGCATGTGGAAACACTGATTATGTGTCGTTGCCATGACTCCGGTTGGACCTGAAAAGGGCTTAATTTTTCCTTACCTGGTTAACAAACTATAAAATAAAAATAGAGCAGGAGAAAGGAGGAAACACACCATGTCAAGTGAGGACACAAGGGCTAAACCTCAGACAGCAATTGAGAACATTTTAACCCATTCCCTCCCAGAAGAAGATAAAAGCATCCATTGTGTCATGCGAGACTCTGATGTCTTACACTTCCGGGAGAACTTTACGAAAACAAAACATTCAGACTAAATTCCCCTAAATTACCGATGTAAACAACCATTCCTCTCTGTAGCAGAATTCCTTTGTATTTGGAGAAGGAATTTGGAAGTGCAATAGCAGGCGGGGTGGGAAGATGACAGCCTAGGTAATGGTTAAGGTGGTTAATATTTTAACCCATTCCTCCCAGAGGAAGATAAAAGCATCCATTGTCTCTCGTGAGCTTCTGATATCATTTTCACACTTCTGGAAGGGAGGTGTCCAGTCTCGTATTCCCAGGATGAAATAGCAGCTTTGTAAAGGCATTTCAAGTCCTGAGTCTTTCATTCTGAAACTTTCATACAGGATTTCACCACAATGGCTACATATTCGACTCAATTTTAGGGCCTTGAAGCTAGGACAAGAGGTTCATGGTTGTTGTTATTCCCTTGTGCCAATACCAGGTCCTCAAGACTGCTGTCTCAGGCTCGGCCCGTAGCACTGAGGGTTGAGGCGCTGGATGCCTTACCTTGCGCTGTGCCAGCAACCCAGGTTCCGGAACGACCTCAGATCGTCGGGGATGGGAAGAGAGGGACTGAGTGAGCCGCTAGGCTGCTCTCTTCGGGGGTGGGGGTGGGGTTGTCGCTCCTCCTGTAGTCCCGTCCGCACGGGTGGAGGTGTTGGGGTAATTAATGTGGGCAGGGGTGGCAGTATGGGTGGATGGAAAGAGTTGAGCTAGCTTCCGCGACGTGGATGCCCCACGCACATGTATGATCATGAGCCAGAGCCCTGAGGAGGGGAATAAGGGAGAATGCCAGAGGAAAAAATTTATATAAAAAAAAAAGACTGCTATCTTCTAGAATGAGTTGAACTTTAGAAAGAATTCCAAATACAATGATCCTGCCTCAATCAGGCAATTGTCAGAAGAAGATCACATTCTTAAAACCACATCAGTTGTGAGGTACCCGCCGCACACAGGCGCCATGCATTTGCATCCTGAGCCCGGGACATCACAAGTGAGGGCTGGCAGAGAGGGAGGCAGAGCATCCACGTGGATGCTGTCCCCACAAGTGAAGGGTTTACATACATCCACTCTTCCAGCAGCTCCTGGTGGAAGGCATGTCGTAGTACACGGTGACACGGGTGACGCACATTGCGCACACTCCTGCCCCAGGATGCTATCAAGGATATACTTTGAGGGAGGTTGGTGGGTCCATAAAGAGAGTGCAACTCAGCTGGTTTTGTTGCTTCAGATGACTGCCTCCAAGCACCAGAGACACCGTGCCACCAGACCCAACCTGGTGCCGCTCACGCTCCCCAGTCAGTCTCAGGACTCGCCAAGGCAGTTCTCACATCTCTCCATTAAGAAGGGATTCACGGGATTTAAGAATGCATGGGATAGACATAAAGGAATTCTGGAGGTCAGGGGTAAGGGGCAACAGACTTCTAGGAAAACATAAACTGAACTTACAAGCTTAAATGGGCAGACTGGGTGGGCCATAGGCCCTTATCTGCCGACACTGTCTGTGTATCTATGTCAGGGAGAGAAGTGGCACCCAGAGACCAGGGGCAACTATTGGAGTCCGCAGGTGTTTGTCAGTTCCAGCAGTGAGCCTAGCGGGCAGAGGTACAGACCATTTGGAAGACTGGGAGGAGGGAAGCACTACAGGTCATGGGAAGGAGGTAAAAATATCACATAAAAAAGGCAGTTACATTTGACAGGCCTATAGCTTTACATCGCCTACATTTGTATACTACACACCTGCAGGAATATTCATTTCAAAGGCTCACAGTTGGAGAAAGCAAAAGACCACGTAAAGGCTCTAGAGCCTATCTGTCCAGTTTTTGGTTTTTTTTTAAAACAGTTTTTTTAAGGTAAAAAACAACAGAACAGTTCATAGTCTGTTGATTACATTCAGTGATAAAAAATGCTTGTGAGAGATGCACGTCCCAGTATAATACCCGGCAACAACAGAATTATGGAAACACAGAGTTCCTTTTTTTTTGTTGTTGTTTTGTTTAATGGGATGTCACCAAGATCTTTCCAAGGTGTTCTGGACTACAGATGATCGACTACCGTGTTTTACAGCTATGCATCCCCATTTCACCCATCTTGTTCCTCTCCTCCACTACTCCAATGTCTTTCACCACAGACAGCCATTCATCCTCACAAGGAATTATGGGAGATAGTTTGTGTCTCGTGATGGATTTTAATGCTGCTGCCAGAAGTGTTCTGTAATATACTGCCCCTTATTCTTTTAAGCTTTGCTGTGCATCAACCCAGAATTCCTATACATTCTAATTCTGTCAGCAGCCTAAGGGTTAGAGAGCATCTGAAGTCACAGTGAAAAGGTTAAAAACGAATATTTACACAATTCACCTTATTTCCTGCATTAGTTTCCTCCCCTTTTCTACTACTGAAGACATTTGCATGAAAACCGGATCCTCCTTTACTTGGTCTTTATCTACTGTGGCTGCTAGTCTACAAGTGAAATCAGTCATTTCTACAGCAAACTGGATGTGATGTCAGAAGAGGATTATGATGCCAGAGGTCAAAAGTGCACCAGCCCACTTACCAAAAGCTAGCTAATCTTGTATTATTTATTTATTTAGTTTGTTGTTGACCGGGTAAGTGCACTAGACAAATCCTGCCTATTTTCAGGCACGACCCAGGGGAGGCGGGACACAGATGAATGCCAACTAACCTTGAACTAGATTAAGCTGTTGGTGGTATTTATTTAGTGAATGTGGGAAATTTGGCCAGGACACCGTGGAAATTCCCCTACCCTTTTTCAATAAGTGTCATGGGATCTTTAACATCCATCTGAACTACCACCAATCCAGGCAGATGGGACCTCAGTTTAACGTCTCATCAAAAGACAGCACCTCAGAAGTGCAGCACCCTCTCATGCTGCACTACAGTGTTAGTACTGGGATATTAACCTAAGTGCCAGATGTGGGAACTGAACCCACAGCCCTCTGATCTCCCGGCCTCAGAGGCAAGTGTGCTACCTACTGAGCCACTGACACTGCTAGTACTTTATGCTTAGTACATTATGCTCGTACGCTGTTCCTTTAACAAGCTCTGACGGCTTTATTAGAGAAGGTGATACTATATTTCAATAAGTGTACCAGCGGCATCAGTGGCACAGTCAGTTGGGCCAATGGATTTCCCCAGTCTAGCCCTACTGGTTAGTTTGACTGCAAAATTTTATTTCGACCCCTGTGATGTCACCTGTAGAAAGGTTGCAACAGCAGATCACCAAATGTCAGAGATCCTGTTTCCAAGAAAATTTAATACAAAAAATGTCATATCAGAAGGCGATACATATATGAAATAGAAGCCAAGTTCAGTTTTGTGGGTACTCTTATTTTTCAAAGTTGCCCCTGAGCTGGTGGAAGATATTTAACAGTTCATTTATTTAATATGCACATTGTACCATCATTTAGGTCTGTGACATTTCATGCAAAATAGTACCTCTTAGAAAAAATACCAGCCAAAGATATCAATTCACAGCATTATTTCAAAATAGGCTTTGGCCTATGGGAGTGTGTGGGGGGCCAGCAAACTAAATTCCTTTACCATGAACTACCCCCCCCCCAGCAAAGAACTAAAACAGCACTGACCACATTCACTGTCTGACTCTAAAATCATTATCCAATGCAAGACAACTCATTCGTACTCTAGAGTCTCGCACTCAAAAGAATTTCACCAAAGAGAAAGTATGAAAAGAACTTTGGCAAAAGTCACATACTGACCACAGCTTCAAAAGGAAGAAAGACAATCCAGGTTTTAACCACGTAACTGTAAGAACTCCAATAACATCAAAGGACTCCTTGATGGAAACGATAGCCTGTAGAAATGTAATGTGATGTTTTCTGGTAAATACCTGGGGGAATGTGTCTTCGGAGCCAAGGCCTTGCTCTGTCTCTCTCCTTCTCCCCACACACCTGTACAGGAAAACTGTAAAACTTCCTCTGGTTTTATTGTGCTGCACCCCGTGAGCACAGTTCAATCAGCAGTTTCATCTCCTGATCACTTCTTGGTCCAAAGAGCCAACGTCACTGCCTGCCCGCCCCCCACTAGCAGGTTACTGTGGCTTAAAATATTCCTCAGTGCAACAACGTACCGCCCTTTAAATTACTCATGCAGCTATTCCAAAGTAAACAAGACAGGTTTGAAGGCCCTGCCTAGAAATACCAGTTTGCACTGCTGTTTGCTCAAAGCTCTTACAGCAGTTTCTGGGGCCAGGGTGCAGCACAGCTAGTTAGCCGCAGAACAGTTACAGCGTGCAGGGCCAGAAGCTGAAAGGTTTGAACTCCTTCATATTCCAAGAAATGCAGTGCTTGGGAAAAACTAGCATTTTGACCACCAGTGACTGAATGGAAACCATGAACTTTAACTTAGGAAATGGCTATTGGTTAAAGAAATCAGGGTCAAAGTTTGAGGGGGATCTCGGGCATACAGTACCACTACTCTTTACTCAACCACAGTACCACTTCTTTTGAAAACTCAGCCTGTTTTTAATAGATGCCCTCAAGCTAATCTTACATATTCATGTGTATTGCAAGGATCGACAAATTTCAAATTTATGTGCTAGTCCAGGACAACTGGCCTAGCCAAAAATGGTAGCCCCAGTGTTGCGAATGGTAGTCCATGGTCGGAAGGCTATATTTTAAGGAACATTTTAAAATAATTACGTAGCAACAAAGTATGTGATCTGGGGGGGGGGTTGTATTACTAATACTTTGTAGATATAGACTATTGGAAAACAGGAACAATTATTTGTAAATAGTTCTGTTAAATTAGTAATACAGGTTAAAGTCAGAATTATATATATATATTTTTTTTTACACACAGTTTTACCAGGAAGGCATACTGAGCGGTGCAACGCTCGATTCCAGATGTGTCCTGGGGGTGGGGGAGGGGGAAGTGGAGAACAATCAAATACTATATCACAGGACATACAGACAAATTGCATTAGAGAGAACACACTGGGTAAAGACATTATGCAGTTATAATACATGGAATGACTTAGAGTTGCATAGTGATTAAGTGCAGCTGCAAAGAAAATTCAGAATAGACTAATGTACACCTAATCCTTGTCAAGGCGGAGTTGGGACATTAGGCCATCCTGCAGAACTAGGTGCACAAGCAGGAGGAGGAGAAATACAACTTGAGAGGGAATTAAGCTGCTGAGTGTTGGCATAGTGTCCAATGTCTGCTGGCATGGAGTTCCCTGCTTTAGGCGTATGGTACTTGAAAGCATTTTGTCCTTTAGAGGAGGACATATGTGGGACAAAGAGAAGCCAGGAGTCGGAGTTCCGGAGAGAGTATGTGGGAGAAGGTTGAGCTATAAGGGCAACTGAAAGGTAAGTGGGTAGGGACTGGACCCAGAATTTCACTGTTAACCTAGCGCAGTGCACCTGCTTCCAATCCTGGAGTGAGGGTAGGTCAAGAGACCTGTAAAGGTCACAGTAGGTTGTGGGAGGGCAGTCCAAGGCAAAACAGCAGAAGGAATGGAAGAGAGGGTCAAGTCTGGCTAAAGAGGACTTAGGAGCCACACTGTATACTATGTCTGCATAGTCAAATATAGGGAGGATCATTTCCTGTACAATTGCTTTGCGTATTGGCAGGGGGATGCATCCATGGTTGTGGTATAGGGCGCCCAGCTTGGGGTGCAGCTTATTGTGGATTGCGTCAATATGATCTGAGAAGTCAAGGTGCTGGTCAAGCCAGAACCCAAGGTATCTGAAAGAGGTGCAGGTCTCCAAAGGGTCCCATTGATGGCGGGAAAGTAGGGGTGGGAGGTGGGGAGTCGGGCAGTCTCTGCCTTAAGCCAAATGTTAGGGAGACAGTTTTTTGGGATTGAGAAAAGCTGGTTTGAGTGGAACCAGAGCTGAATAGCACTGAAGTCCTGCTGGAGCCTAGAGACTTCGCCGGGGGAGGGACCTGTTGCATACAGTACAGTGTCGTTGGCGTACAAGTGTTTGGATGTGTGTGGGCATACTGAGGACAAGTCATTCAGAAAAATGGAGAAGAGTAACGGGCCAAGGACAGAGCCTTGGGGGACCCCAGAAGTGACAGGAAAGGACACAGAAGTGCGAGAGCCAATTCTTACTGCTTGTGACCTGCCCACCAGGTAGGAGTGGAACCAGCTGGTGGCAGTTCTGGAGAGACTGTTGAGGGAGAATTTAGATAGCAGAAGTGAGTGAGAGACAGTTTCAAAAGCCTTTGCTAGGTCGACAAAGATAGCTGAGGTGGTGTGCCCATTATCCATGCCAGTAAAGATGTCATCGGTGAGCCTTAGAAGGGAAGTGATGGTGGAGTGCGATTTCCTAAAGCCGGACTGGTAGTGTTAGAAGGAGGAGTCAACGTCGAGCAAGAAGGATAGTTGGGAGAGAACAAGTTGCTCCTGAACTTTAGCCAGAATAGGGAGCAGGGAGATAGGGAAGTAGTTGCCTGGCGAGGAGGGGGTCACCTCCTTTGGGGAGAGGGAGGACTGTGGCATGCTTCCATTCAGATGGAATTGCAGCAAGCGAGAAAGAGAGATTGAAGAGGGTGGACAGAGGGGATGCAATGGCAGGGGCAGATAGGTATAGCATTTTGGAGTCCAGTCCTGAGGGGCATTTACCTTTGGATGGGTTGAGTGCCCGCAGGGCTTTCAGCACTTCAGATTGGCTAGCCCGACAAAATGAGAAGCAGTATGATGGGGGGTGAAGTGGGGGTGGGTGGACTCATGGCAGGGTGCAGGGTAGAGGATAGAAGACAGGATGCACAACTAGTAAAAAAAAAAAAAAGTGTTAAAAAGCTGAGGCCACTTCACCTAATTCAGTGACAATGGAACCTGCTACGTTTAGGGAAGGGGTGGGTGGCTGGTTGAGTGGAGAGAATAGTGACTTAATGATTTTCCGGAATTCCGCTGGGTGATTCAGATTTGTGTGGAAGGAGGCCTTGAAGTAGTTAGCTTTGGCCTGGTGTATAATCCTAGTGCAGGAATTACAAAGTGAGCAGTAGTGTTGGAGTGCCGCCTGGGTTCCAGTTGACTTGTACATTTTCCAAGCCTTGTCCTCGGTGTGGAATTGATCTATGATATTTGCGGTGACCCAGGGCAGGTAGGTACCTCTTACTCTGGTCCTTCTGGGTGGCGTGTGGAAATCCCAAGCTGCGAGGAATCTGGACTTGAAGAGTTCCAGGGCCGAGATGATGGAGGATGCGTGTGGGATGTAACACCAATCAGTATTTGCAAGGTTGTGTAAGAGTGCTGCAAGGTCGAGTGATTTGGTAGGACTCAGTGAGTAGTGTTCGTGGGGGAGGCACCCAGGGCCTGAATATTTTCCTTACCACATATATCATGTGGTGATCACTTAGACAGTCAGGAGAGTCCTGCTTCTAGGATCTGATATTTGGGGGTAAGGGTCCAGTCCAAGAGGGAGTGATTCTGTGACATGATTTAGACAAGTTGGTTCTGTGATTTGTTGGGACAGGTTTAGTGCAATCACTTGGCTGTGAAGCTTAGAGCTAGCATTTGAGAGCCAGTTAAAATTGAAGTCCCTAAGGTTGTGTAGCTCGCCCCACCAAAGCAAGGGACTTTAGGTGCTACAGTGGTCTAGTATGACGGCAGGGGTGTCCGGTGTGTGTGTGTGTGTGTGTGTATATATAGGAATGGAGTGTGGGAGTGAGATTCTGATTAGGAGGGAGTCTAGAGACTTTGTGGGCAGGGAGAGGTGGACGGGGTGAACTGTAGCTCGGAGGAGATGGACATGGCAATGCCATGCCTTTTTTTTTTTTTTTTACCCGGGCAGTCATGCCGAGTGAGGGAGTAACCAGGGATAAATAATTTGGCATCCAAGTTATGGTGTTTCAGCCAGGTTTCAGTGATGATCAAAATATCAGGACGCAGGGAAAGGACACTTGGTTGGAGTGAGGCTAGTTTATTCAGAATGCTGCATATGTTAAAGTGTATTTTTTTTAAAGCCCCGAGGTAATTGGAACGTTGTAGAGGGGCTATGGTAGGAGGGGGTGGTTGGCCCAGGGTTTAGCTCAATGTCCCTGGCTAGGAGTAGCAGAAGAGTTATTAGCTCTTTAGCTGTGAGCATGGCCCATCTTGACTTTCGGAGCAGTGAAGGTTGTTGTGTGGTCGGTGCAGCGTTGCTTCTAGGAGGGAAGTGTAAGGCTGAAAGCCCTGCGTGAAAGGAGGGTGGCAGAATGTGAGCTCCTATGCCCCAGTTAATTATGGAGTGTAGGGAATGGCCAGAGGTGAATGAAGCATGGTGGTTGGGCGTGTGTGCCCTGGTGTTGCATGTCGGAGGTTGAACTGAGCTCAGGGTAGGCGGCAGGCATGCTAGCAGGGTAAGTAGGCACAATACAGCAGAGATAGAGGCAGCATGTTGTGTTGCTGGGTTTAGGCAGCCGGATGCTGAGGGGCGGTCACTAGTGGAGAGACAAGATAAGTTGCTACAGAGAAAGTGGGCTCATTCGTTATTAGCCCACGTGACTCAGCGCTATATACAGCGTAGCTGGACCAAGGTGGTGGTGGGGCAGCAGCACATAGCGCCAGTGGGGTCACACAAACGCAGATGTAATTCTAAGCTGGCGCCAAGACCCTGGTGTGAAGGTCTGTACTAGATTTAGACTCCATAGCGATGCAGTATTGGGAGGGCAGGACCCACGATGGTCGCATGACCACCAGCTGTGGAGCAAACAGAGAGACAGGTTATATCAGGTAGGGAGGAGGAGGGCTAGGCAGAGAGACATTTGCAAGCAGCAGTGTTTAAATTAGCTAAATTTGGATTAAGAAGTAACAGTAGAGGCAGGACTATGGATTTCAAGGAGAGCTCTACTAAACATTTTAAATAAGCAATTGCTGTGGCAAACACAGGACACAGAGTTAAAATGAACAATAGTAGCAAGCCTCCTCCTCCTCTCAGGCTAAACATCATTGAGCAAGGCTCATTTACAAGATGGACCTGATAAGGTCAAGGTTCAACAGTTGAACAGATACATCATACACTTATATAAAACAGTTATACATACAGGGAAAAAATGTTTATAAAAACACAGTGATGTACAATAAGATTCACATGCTACAAATGGGTTATAGGAGAGTTAAGCTAATATTTACAGTATATACATATCCCAGTGGAGGGGCCATGGCAAACACACAGTATAATGTAATACTAGGATGGTGAAGGTATTACTGGGTGCCATAAGAATGGGTGTCTGCCTGGGAGGGAGAATTGAAGAACAAAGATTATGCCATATATGGTTAATTTTGGGAGGGAGATTGTGAGATGACAAGGCTAGCTCTAGCAGTAGCAACTGCATTTCTCTCCGAAGAAAACTGTACAATGCTGTTTAAAGGATGCAATTGGAATAATATTGGACAGTTTTAGGGATTTTTGTAGGGTGTTCCATGCTATAGCTAGAGAATAGCTGATTGCTGCCTTCCCTATCCGGGTGTTGAATTTGGGCAATTTGAGCAGGATGATGATGTTGCTTCTTAGGGCATAGGAACTAGGAATGGTCTGGGTGAAGCAGTCCAGAATACAGTTTGGAAGTTTTTTTGATAACGCTCTGTAGATCCATAGGGCTGCATTTCTGTTCCTTCTGAGGTGAAGGGAAACCCATCCAACTGTAGCATAAAGAGAGCAGTGATGGGTATTGGATGGCAGATCTGTAATGAATCTTATTGCTCTATGGTATAAGGTATCCGACTTGTGTAGGTAGGAGATGGGGCAGTGACTACAAAGGAAGTCTGCATAGTCAACGACAGAGAAAAATGGCCTGGACTAACCTCATCTTTGAATCTCTGTTTAGGAAGGGTTTAAATCTATAAACAAGGCCAAGCCTTTGGCGAAGCTTTTTTAGCAGTTCTTCTAAATGGTGAGTGAAGTTGAGTCTGTTGTCAATCCACACACCTAGGTATTTGAAATTTTCTACATACTCCAGGTTTTCTCCAAGTATAGTGCATAGCTGGGGAAGAATGATTTAAGAGGAGGTGCTGGTGGAGCTTTGATTTGTGAACATCATTGCTTTAGTTTTCTTTGCATTCAACAGAAGCTTTTTCTCACGTAGCTGATATCGTAACAAGGAGAATTCTGTTTGTAGGATTTCACGAGCAGCTGCAGATGAAGGGTTGCTGACATACAAAACAGTGTCATCAGCAAAGAGGTGTACAGAGGAATTGGTGAGGGTTGAATCAATGTTATTTATATAAATAGCAAAAAGGATAGGACCCAATATAGAACCTTGGGGGACTCCTCTTAACAGTGGTTTTAATGGGGATAGGTCACCTTCAGCTTTTACCTGCTGTGACCTACCGGTGAGATAACACCTGAACCACTTAACGGAGGGTGGATCAAGGCCAAGGGAGTGCAAGGATGATGATAGAAGCTCGTGGTCCACAGTATCGAATGCTTTGCTCAGGTCCAGAAATACTGCACAGACATTATTCTTTTTATCTAATTCAGTTTGCCAGTCATTTGTGACCTTGGCTAGTGCAGTGATAGTGCTATGCTTGGCCCTGAATCCAGATTGAGCTGGGTTCAAGAGGTTAGCATTGTCAAAATACTCCCTTAACTGGTTACTCACTAATTTCTCCAGCATCTTGGAAAGCACTGGCAGAATGGAAATGGGCCTGTAATTATTAAGTTCCATAGGGTCCCCTGATTTTAGAAGGGGAACCACTTGGGCTGTCTTCCATAGTGTGGGAATAGAACCAGAGTTTAGAGATAGGTTAAAGAGATGAGTTAGGGGGACTGCAAGTACATGGGACGCAATCTTTAGAAAGTAGGGGTCCAGAGAGTCTGCCCCTGCGCTTTTTTTGGTATCCAGCTGCCATAGTAGGTCCTCTACTTGCTTCAACAGTACAGATTTGAAGCTGAAGGAAGAGTCAGCACTCTGAACACCAGTGTACTGAGAGCTTAACTGTTCCCTCAGCAGGTTAGCTGGAGAGGTGTCAAAGGCAAGGCCAGCCGTTGTGAAGTGGTTATTGAAGGCATCCAGAATTTCCATTTTGCCAGTGATAGGGCCTTCACTGTGGTGTAATTGAGTTGGAAGGGAGGCACTAGCATCCTGCCCCACCATCCCCTTGATGGTACCCCAAAACCTAGCAGGATTATGATAGGAGGAGTCGAGCTCAGCCAAGTAGAAGGCAGCCTTTGCATCCCTAACTTTCTTGGTGCATCTATTCCTGGCTTTCCTAAAGATCATCCCGTCATTTGCATTCTTGGTTTTTCTTGCCATTTTCCAGAGTTTGTCTCTCTCCAGCAGTGCAGCTTTGAGGTCAGCTGAAAACCAACGACAGGATTTGCTTTTTATTCGGATACTAGATGTTGGGGCATGGGTGTTAAGGGCATTTATTATAATGCTATTTAGCACCTGCTGTGCTTTTTCCACAGAATGGGCAAGGTAAAACTCTTGCCAGTGTGGAGAGTAAGCTAGATCATGCAAATATCCTTCAATATTGATGTTTTTCTTGGATCTCCTCATGAGGAATTTTGCAGGGTTGTTGTTTTGCTGGTGGATCTTACCCTCTGGGGGGCAGTGATCACTTATGTCACAGAGAAGCACTCCAGCATGTGTGAATAGATGTGGTTTACTCACTAGCAAGATAACGAGTAGTGTGCTGTTATTACTATTCCTTGCATTAATTCTTGTTGGCTCATTAATTAGCTGTGTGAACCCATATGTATCACAGAATGATACCAGAGGTGCAGCTGCCTGGGTAAGCCAGTTGAACAGTAGAGGCAGGACTGTGCTGATAATTAAAGGAGTGCTCTGCCACGCATTTAAATACTCGATTTTGGAGTAAACGCAGGACTACAGAATTAGCAGCAAAATTACACAGAGCTGCACGTATTAACTGGGAGTGGCTGCACTTTAAATTAATAGTACAGACAGAGTGCAGGGTTAGTTTGCCTCCCCATGCCCTGGCTAAACTCATCAAGTTCAGGTTGCAGCTTATAGGCAGTAGTCCGAAATTAAGGCAACCTCCAAAATGGGGAGAAGTCCTGCATACAGTTAAAACCGAATTAAAGCACCGCAGTCAAAGGGGGACAATACTAAATATTTGTGCAGGCGGCTGATGAAAATAAACTATCTTCAGTGCTGTGCCGACAGGGACCTTTGAAATTGGCACCAAAAGTACAAGTCCTTTGTTCACACAAACGCAGATGTAATTCAAAGCTGGTGCTCAAGACCCTGGTGCAGCGTGGCGTCATACCCCATTTTGGCTCAGTAGCGATGCAGTATTAGGGGAGGGCAGGACCCACGATGGCCCTTACGACCACCAGCTGATTTTTGGCTCTGTATCGATGTGGTATTGGGGGAAGAGCAGGACCCATGATGGCCCTCACGACCACCGGCTGATTTTGACCCCGTAGCGATGTGGTATTGGGGGAGAGCAGGACCCATGATGGCCCTCACAACCACCGGCTGATTTCAGTTCCGTAGCGATACGGTGTTGGGGGAGGGCAGGACTCACTATGGCCCTCACGACCACCAGCTGATTTTGGCTCTGTAGCGATGTGGTATTGGGGGAAGAGCAGGACCCATGATGGCCCTCACGACCACTGGCTGATTTTGACCCCGTAGTGATGTGGTACTGGGGGAGAGCAGGACCCATGATGGCCCTCACAACCACCGGCTGATTTCAGTTCCGTAGCGATACGGTGTTGGGGAGGGCAGGACTCACTATGGCCCTCACGACCACCAATTGATTTCGGCTCTGTAGTGACACGGTATTGGGGGAGGGCAGGACCCACGATGGCCCTCACAACCACCGGCCATCTTCCACCTGCTCATCGAGCAGAGATGTGTGTGCTTTTTGAGACACTAATAAAACTTATTTTGTTACACTCACTGTGTGGTGTCTTATTTCACTGGTGGTAAACTGCAGTGGAGGGGACACACAGACGCTAATAAAAATAATGCTTAATTTACAGATGCACGCTTGCTTAGACTAAGCAAGGTAGGCAGTCTGGGAGTAACAGAAAGGCAGGGGAATAGGATTGGATGGGAAGAAATAGCAATGTGTAGAAAGATTTAAAAGACAGTATGGCTTTGATGCTTACTTTTTTTTTTTTTTTAATATTTTTTTATTATTAATAAACACACTGCAGTTTGTCCCATGCCGGCCACACCCTCACCCAACATGCTCGACAGACAGTTCCCTTCCTACCACTCCACAGACCACAACACACACCTTTTAACTGTCCTTAGGCAGCTTTTGCCTTGACATCAATTCTGGTTTTTACACTTTGCCGAACTTTTCCCAGGGCAACAAAGCCCAGCCCTCACTCTTCCTCCTTTGGAGCAGTTTTAGCTAGCACATAAATTATGATGGCCCAATAGTAACAGGTTACCTTTTGCCCCTCTGCTCTCAAGTATCCGATCCTTAATTTTTTAAATTTATTTCCAGACCAAATTTTTTTTTTTTTTTGATCAATTGCCACTATGCTACATCCAGCCATTTTGCAGCTAGCACATAGGCGGCCAAGCAGTTAACACACTACCTTTGTCCCTCCACTCTCCAGTACCTGATCCTGCAGCCCAACACTATTTTTTTCAGTTCTCTTATACTTTCCTTTTGTTTCGTTTTTGGGTCAGATTTCAATCACACTGGAAGTCAGAAGGCATGCAGACCCGACCTTGCCAAGTGCATCCCCCAGCTCACCACCAGACAGTCACACTCCTTTCAGTTCTCTCATCTTTCTTTTATATTTCAAATATGTTGTAGTCAGTGATACTTGCAGAAATCTCCCAGAAACAACCAGACCTACAGTGTTGCGCCATTCCCAAGCGGTCTGTTAGGACTGAGCAACTTCTTTTCCCCTCTTAAGTCAGAGTGTGAATAAGCGCCGATCTTACTTTTAAACCCCAAATCACCGCCATGGCCAGTAGGTTCTTACCTAACCGACGAAGTTCTGCTACTCCCTCACTCCTGATGTCTCCCTGCCTCCCCTCTCCGCCTCCATCTCCTCTCCTACCCCGCAATGCACTCTGCTTCTCTTTCCTGGGCTCAGTATAGCCTAGGAGGTTAGAGTTATGAGCTGCAAACATGCTTGGTACATCCAGCAGTTCAGACCTTGGTTTGATTCTCACAACCTCCACTTGCATACTGTGCAACCTCTGAGCAAGTCACTTAACCGCCTAGTGCTCCCAGGTCGCCCTGAAAACAGACACTTGTGCCTAGTGGGCCTTACCCGGTTATCAAAGACTAAAATAAAATAAATAAAAAAAAAAAAAGAGTTCTCATGCAACTCAGTTCCCTGGTGCTCCGGGCAGTCACATGGCTACCAGGATGGTCACACTTGGGTGTCGGAAGCAAGCACCCTAGTGGAGGACCCAAGAAATGCAATGAAAAGTATTTATTTATTTTTTTAAAGCACTACAGTACTTGTCTGCGGAGAACTAGCTCTGATGCAAAATGCTTGTTCCTGACTGCACAGCGATAGCCCGGGACATCTGGCTATTGGATTTGTCGAACCCTGATGTTTGATACATTTTATGCACTTCAACTGCTGAAACAAATGTTCCAAATGTATAATCGGTTGGGGTGGGGGAATACAGCAGTATGTTAAAACCTGAAGCAGCCTATTCCGTCTAATGTAACTTGTGCCACATATGAATGACAGCAAATTAAATTCCCTCGTGCTGGATTATTAGGGCAATAAGGTCAAACGTGCTACAAAAAGCACAAGCGGTATTTCTTGCATTTTGTGCCACAGGTCTGTTCTTGGCATCTGTTCTACTTGTGACAAACTTTCAGTTTCCTGAACCTGTTCCAAATTTGTATAGTGTTAGGCAATAAAAAAAAAAGTCAGTCATAGCTTTGGCCTTAATGGTCCTAGTCAGCAAGTCATTTATTTATTTACTTGGGGAAAAAAAATTGGTGACCAGGAAAGCTCACCGAGCCAAAATTGTTGTAAGGTACATAGCTGGGTTGGGGGTGATGGGAATAATAAACACAATGAATTTCAGCTTGTGGTGTCTCAATCTGCTGATACACGTGTCAATAGACAGCAAATAGTAATTTTAAAACATTGTCCGCTCTGTTAATTTGGAGCACTGGTACCGAGACATCATGTGGTACAACTAGTGTAGCTAATACCAGGTGCATACTAGTGTTTGAGTGTTGGTGCATTTCATTGGTTTTTCAGTTACTTATACTGTAGGGAAAGGTAAAGGGGAAATTGTTTAACAAGGGAAGGCACACTAAGCCGAAGCCTGTTTCCGGTTGCAACCTGGGAGCACAAGGAAGTCAAGTGACTTGGCTCAGGGTCACACAGTATGCAAGAGGGGGCTGTGGGATTCAAACCCAGGTCTCCAGGTTTGCAGCTCAGAGCCCTAAACCACTGCGCTATACTGCGTCCTGTCCCAGGTACAAGCAGGTTGAGAAGACAGTTGCAAGCAAGCACAATGACCAAGACCCCCAGTTCTCGGCAGCACACTGTCCCGATTTCTGTGGCAGGGCTCCAAGGGTTCTACAGCAGTATTTGTTGGTCCTGTTGCATGAATTGCTCATTTCTGTACCAGAATGCACCAGTGGCTGTAACAGTATGTGATATTTTTGATGACCTCACATGCTAGACATAGAGGAGGGGATTCAGAATTAACAAGGACGGGAATGGTGCCAGCACTATAAGAAAACTATACCTGAAAACAAATTAAAAAAAAAAAAATCACTAGAAGCACCAGATTAAATTGACAAGCTTTACCTCTTAGCTGTACACAAGATAATTACTGCTAGCCTTTGTTATAATCAGAAATACGTATACATATATAATCAATTCCGGAGAATACAGCAGTGAACCAAGAAGGCATCTAGGATAGAAAAGTCTGAAAATTGGGAGGTAGCAGGCACACAGAAGTGTGTGTGTGGTGGGGGAGGGTGTCAAAGGCACAGGCCAGACACAATGGGTAACTTATTTAACATTTACCTTACATAGTTCCCACCTGGTCCATCTGTTCATGAACTGCTCCATTCTCTGATTTACCTTATATGTCAATCTTTCCATTGTTTGTATTCTTTCTATAAGTTCTACCCATTCTGACAAAGTCGGGATGGTTATTTGCAGCCATCTCTTTATGGATTGCTCAGAGGGCAGCTATTACCAAAATAGCCCACAGGTATTATCGCTCTTTTCCCTGGACCCCCTGCGGAATAATGCCCAACAGGGCAAGCTCAGGGCCCAGTTGCGATTCCACCCCAAATAATGACTTCAAATGTTGTTCTATTTGCCAGTAGCCTTCAAGCAGTGGGCAGGACCACAACACATGTTTCAAGTCAGCTTGCAGGTCACCAGACATCCCCTCCAACATTTACCTTGGGTCAATAACCCCATTTTGGCCTGCCTTCGGGGGCTTAGAAAGTAACGAAGTTTGATTTTCCATGCAAATTCTTGCCATAACAGAGAGGACGTTACCCTCCAACTGCTTATATAAATCTTTGCCATGTAGATTCATGGTAAGTGACCCCAATTTCTTTGAACCATTTTGGCTGACAGGCTTGGAGTGTATGGTCCTGGTCCACTATCAGATTCCAGTATAACTTTGGTAATGGGTCCTTTACCACCAGAAGAGGCCCAAATTGTTTCATATACCTCTGGGAAAGGCCTTGGGTCCTCCAACAATTTTACATTTTAAGTATGGTGTTAATCATGTCCCAATTTGATAGTAGTGGATAACATCTACTGGTTTCCATCCAAACTTTCTAGCCAGACTCTCAAAAAGTAATAATGTATTGCCTGCATCAACTGCCATGAGGTTCTTATTCCTCAGTCTGCCTGCCTCGAAACCAGTAGTGTTCAATAGCAGGTGGGAACTTTTTATCCCTTGTCCACCAGATGCATCTCCAGCTGTACCTAGCCATATAGCCCTCCTATTACCTATACACCATCCCTGTAAGGTAGTTTGTATGGTGGCTAGCAACTCCCAATGCCCATGCCTTCTGTCTATATGGGAAACAACATTAGCATTGTGGTGTCTGGTCTGTATCGTACTCCTGGTTATATCGTGCCAGTGTGTTTTATAATGCCCATGTGCCCATAAGAGTGCTATCTTCATATGTGTAGCTGTCCAATAGTCTTGTAAACTGGGACAGGCCCTGCCTCCCTCCTCTTAGAGAGGTATAACATCTTGCATGAAATTCTGGGTTACGCCCTGTCCACAAAGATTGAATGACAAGCCTCTGCCACTCTACTATTTCTCTGGTTGAAATGACACAAGGTACGCTCTGAAAGTCGTACATCAGCCCAGGGACTACATTGGTTTCAATGATTTGCAGTCGGGAATGAAAACTGAAATCGCATAGCATCCCATCTGTGCAGGTCAGCTTTCATATTTTTAATCAAGGGTGGGTAGTTGTTCTCAAATAGGGAAGCCGGGTCTCCACTAAGGAGTACCCCTAGGTACTTGACCTCTCTACAGTCCCATTTCATAGGGTATTTTTACTGGAATACTAGAGGAACCTGCAAGTTGAGAGTCAGGACTTCTGTTTTTGCCCAGTTCAGGGTGTACCCTGATAGCTATGAGAAGAGTTCTATCTGGGAGAAAACTTCTGACAGGGACTTCTCGGGATTGGTAAGATAAAGCAGGACATCGCCTCATATAAGGAAAGCTTATACTTTACTCCCATCTCCACTGCTTTTATGTTTGAATTGAGCCTAATGCTCTGAGCTAAAGGCTCTATGTAGAGTGCAAAAGCAGGGGGACAATGGGTACCCTGTCTGATACCCCTCGCCAAATCTAAGGCCCCAGACAGATGTCCATTCGCTCTAATGTATGCTTTCGGTTCAGCACACAGTTTAAAAATGAATTCAATGAAGGGAAGGGGGAATCTGAAACCGTCCAGGGTACCCTGCAGAAAACTCCAAGAAACCTGATCAAAGGCCTTCTCAGCATCTAGGCCCTTCAGATAAGCTGGAGTGGCCTTGTTCCTCAAATGTTCTATAATATTTACCGATCTTCTAATGTTATCCATTGTTTGTCTACCGGGTACAAAGCCCGTCTGATCTAGATGAATAAGGGTTGGAAGTATTTGTTCAAGTCGTTTTGACAATATACTGGTCAGGAGCTTATAGTCAGTATTTAATATAGATATCAGCCTGTATGAGGTACATAATGCAGAGTCCCTGGCCAGCTTAGGAATTACTGAAATAATTGCCTATGCCTACGAAGAGGCCACCTCTGCTTCCTTAGTCCATACCCAATTGTATGCTGCCAGCACCACTGTGGGTATTTCCTTCCTAAACTGCTTATAAAATTTGTTAGGGAGTCCATCAGTCCCTGGACATTTGCCTGTCTTCAGCCTTGTTACGGCAGATTGTAGTACACTTGAAGTCATTAGGGCTATTAACATTTCCCGAGCTTCTTGTGTCACTTGGGGAAGGTGTAGTGAGCCCAGAAAGTCAGGACTTATGCTCAGGGGAGAAGCCTTGTGAATAAAGCTGCTTCTGATAAAAGTTTTTAAAACATCCACAATCCTCCACTAGGTACTTCCATGTTTAACTTTTCTCCAAGTCTAAGATTTGGGGTATACTCGCTCTGCCCTATTATGACGCAGTCTGCTAGTTAAAGCCACAGGGCTCTTGGTCCCCTCGTAATAACGCTGCCTTAGATAGCAGGGTGTAGCCAGGATTTTGGATCTGCACACCAAGTGGACTCACCAGCATTACCCCCCGGTTAGGTGAGCTATCCCCCTGGATGTAGCCATACAGTATACAAATGTACACCAGGACCGTGTTTGTTGCCTCATCTGGCACAATAAATACAACTTTGTATCTCATGACAGTGGTTGTTGCCATGCATGGGTAAATACAATGCTATGCATTGCTCCCAAGACACCCACATACCAGCCCAGAGCCTGTAAAGTTGTATTGTCCTTGGGATGCAGAGAGAGTATTAGTGACCAATCCTTCTAGTTTTGACTCTTATGAATAAAATTACAGAAAGGTTCAGTATTTTCTTTGTTAGTTTTCATGGAAAAAGGAAACAGTTCAGAGCCTATTTGTTACCCCCTTAAATAAAATTGCACACCATGGAGTGCTTGGAGTATGCCTGCCTGCACCCATGTTAGATAGCGTAACTTCTGTTCTACCCAATAGTCCAGTATCCCCAGGAACTCTTTTACTGCACCAGCTGCTTGCCCCTATCCCTGTCTATTTTTTGTTGTTGTTCCCTTTCCAAGAACGCTATTTGTTCTTTAAAAAAAAAATTAGTTCTTGTCTCCCTCCAACACTTCAGATGGGCTGAGATAGCAATGAATTTTCCTCTAATTATGGCTTTTATCGTATCCCAAAGTATACCTGGTGTTATTTCAGGGGTATCGTTTTCCTTTATGGTCTGTACTATTGTTGTTTGAATAGTAGTCTGGATACCCTTGTCTTGTAGTGAGGATGTGTTCAATCTCCAGAAAGTGGCACGTTTCTCAGGGCCTAAGGCTAATTTTAAGAAAATAGGGCATGGTCAGACAAAGTGATGTCCCCCACCCAAGATTCTCTACAGATACCCAGGGAGTCCCTAGGGGCTAAAAATAGTCCAGCTTAGAATAAGATTGGTGGGCGTGTGAAAAAAAGGTATATTGCCCATTATTCCTATGCATTGTCCACCAGACATCTAGCAGGCCCAGCTCCACCAATAATCCCGGCACTTTCTTAGCCGTCCCATTCTCCTTTCACATTACCTGGGTTGAGGAATCTTTGGCTGCATTCAGCCGAAGATTAAAATCTTCCCCCCTTATGATCAGGTGACCCTCTGCCCACTCCTTACTTTTCAGCAAGAATACCCTATAGAACTGAAAGTCCGATCCCGGAGGTGCATATATGGACACCAAAGTGGTC
This sequence comes from Neoceratodus forsteri, assembly GCA_016271365.2. Classification (NCBI taxonomy): domain Eukaryota; kingdom Metazoa; phylum Chordata; order Ceratodontiformes; family Ceratodontidae; genus Neoceratodus; species Neoceratodus forsteri. The sequence goes on along the minus strand of JADMNL010000036.1, from coordinate 35,033,014 downwards.
ATGGCCCCATTAAAAATACCTTTAATTTCCACATATCTGCCTTCCCTGTCCGCTACTGTATCCATATGCTCAAAGATGGTTTTAGTAGGTATCAAGATTGTGGTACACCTCCCTGCGGCCCGTTTTATATGAGGAATCGAATACCATCTGGTACCCACATTTTTCAGTTTGGAATGCTCCTTATTTAGATGTACCTCTTGCAGCAATATAAAGGAAACATCTAATTTATGGATATACGCCAGCATTCGACCCACTTAATTGGATGGGCAAGCTCATTCCATGTAGGACTCACCAGTATATCAGACTTATCCATAACTATCTATCCTCATTTGACCCTTCTGCAACTCCTCTGCTGTTGTTTCATGATCATTGTCATCTACCTGACCCCAACCCCTCCCAGCAGTACCTGTCTCCTCAGTACTCTAAGCTGGTCATCAACTTGAAGTTAAAACTTTTACAATCAACAACATATTTAAACTATGTAAAATAAAAACTCGAGATGGAGAATTCTAACTTTTCTATTGATGTACTTCCACAATGTGGAACGTCTCCTTTTGGAGAGTTCTAGCTCCAGCACTCTCTGCCTACTGAAAACCGGCAGGAGGGCCAGAAAGAGGGGTTTTGGTCTACCATCTTTTAAGGCAGTGTCCCCCAAAAGCCCAACTGGTGTAGTTCTTGGGCTCCAAAATGTTACTGTGTGTGTTGTCTACCACTAGGTAGTAAGTCGAAACTACACAGCTGACAGCAGTTATCCCCGAGCAGCAAGAAGGGAAAAAGAAAACCCAATATCCACCCCCCCCAGAACAGCAACCCGCTTTTCCAATTAAATATGTAGTAATGCATTCCCACCATGTAAACTGCTGTTGTCCACCTGTGATGGGGAAAATACAACATGTCCCAAAATAGCTTCAACAATAACAGGCTGTGTTTGAAAATTCAGACAAACTCTATCCCATAGTAAAGAAGCTTGCAGCACAGAACTTGCTATTTGAAGTCAAATAAAAGGAAAATCGCTGACATTGTCCCAGTCTCAGTATAACTGTCCAGTTGGGCAACAAAAATGGCTGCGGGTAAGACGTATCCCAATTTTAAACTTAGCAAAAGCAAGGTGCATTTAAAACACCGCACAAGGCCTAAACCAACACTACCGTTGTAATTATTATGCGTGTCATTTAAACCAGGGATTGAAAGCCCCAGAAAACAGCCTGGTCTCAGTTCCATTGTTCGCGTGAGCAATCAGGAAATACTACAGTTCCATTAGCGCCTCACTCAGATTCGTGCTTTGAGAAAAAATACTTGCTGGCCAGGTAAACAAAATTGTAACAAGAGCACCATGAAGGTGCAACACCTCCTCAATTGGAAACAGTCTTATAGGGCAACTTAGAAATCCTCAGGCAGCAAAAGGATCTCAAGGACTCAGCAGAGTAGCTGATGTATTAATGTGGAGAGATGTCTCTCACCAGCTCAGTCCTGAGTGTCCTTATTTCTTTCTTTTCGGGCACCCTGAAGCCTGTGGATCAAGTTCTGTATGGCTTGAAGGGAAGCTATTGATGACACACTCTCATCGCGACCCCTTTTCCTGCCATTGGTTGCTACCAGCCAATCCGATCGCCCTGCACGTGGCTGCTGGTAAATGGAGTTCTTCGGGACCTCACCTGGCTCCATGCGGCCTTTATCAATCAGGGCCTAGTGTGTTTCCTCCGCTGAGTCATATGTTCATTGTCCCTCTGGCCAGAAAACCCTCATCTGAGCAGGGTAGGGCGTATGGAAACATATCCCCTTTGTTTCTAGCCTTTTGATAATGTCCGAATATTGTGCTCTTTGGAGCTGTATTTCAGGCAGGAAATCATGGTCAAAAGACAATCTAGAGGTAAGGTATTTGACTTCCTTCATTTTCCACACTCTAGCCAGTATGTCTTCTTAAATTTTAATATGAGGGATCTCAGTCTCATATTGGAGTCTGCCGGCTTAGGTTGCAAGGCTCGGTGCGCCCTTTCAATACCGAGTGAGTACCCCATTGGTAGTTGCAGCACATCTGTTAGGAGGTCCGCCAAGAAGTCTGTCATTAGCCCAGTCTCTGTTCCTTCAGGCAATCCATATATCCTTAAAATTCTCTCTCCTCGATCTACTTTCCAGGTTGATGCATTTGTCTTGTAGGTGTTCTGCTTGTTCAGCTAGGGCTTGGATTATAAGGGCCGTCTGCGCTGTGCCCTCTTCCACAACTCCTATTCGGTTTTCGGCTGCCTCCAGTCGGCTCTCCAGGCCAGTTAACTTTTGGTGTAGGGAGCGAAATTCCTGCTTATTCTCAGCTCTCATCTCTTTTAGTTCATGAAATAATTGCTCAAAGCGCGATCTTGAGAACTGATCGTGCTGCTCCTCTGTGTCGGCCATACTTGCTGGGGATGGGCTCCTACTCAAGGCTGAAGCAGCTGGATCAATCTCTCACTATCCTTGGCTTTAGAGCTCGTTTGAGCTAGACAGCTCCAATGCCTGTCCTTAAAACATCCTGTGTTAGCCATTTTTGTCCCTCTTAGTGGGTTTTAGCTGCAAAAATCAGGTTTTTATTGTCGAGGGAGGGAGCTGCTCACCAGGTCTCTGCTGGCTCGTGATGATGAACCAGAAGTCAGCATGATACAATGTTGCAGAAAATACCATAGCCATAGAACTGCAGAACTCCAGAGGATATTAATGACGAACAAAACCATGCATAGTTGTGGTGTAGGCTACACCCGATCAATGCAATATAGAATACAGCTCTGGCACAACAGTATCCAATGTCATGCTATGCCCCCAGGAATGGGCTGCAGTCATGCAGTCCCACTTTATATAACCCCACCCCCAGGGTTTTCTCTGCACATCTGTAAAATGAGAGCTGTTTTTAAGACGTGGTCTGGTTACCAGAAACAATCGCAGCTGGCATGAGCAGAGCGCATGGAGTGCAGTCTCAGCTGTGAGTTTAAAACATGGGTCTTATTGGACCCATTGTATTAAAAAAAAAAAAAAAAGTGGGTAAAATAGAAACCCTGGGTCAGAAAATAATCAGCAGATTTTGTACAGTTAACATTCTTTAAATACTGTTAGCAAAGCTGCATCAATCCAGACCCAATGTCAAAGGGGTCGTTTCTGGGCAGGCTGCAACTTTTGCCCTTTTTGTGTACATTAACTCTGTCCCTGGCAGAGCTGAAACAGAAAACATTCCATGCATTTCTGAATTTGAAACCATTCTTTGCTTTATTAAGGAGAACCACTGTATAAGAAAACTAGATCTTTGTCCCTTGCAGCTGAGGAGTCTGTAGCTGAAGTCACAATGCCCTGCTTGTGACATCACAGTTTGCTGCTGTAAAGCAGACTGATGTCACAAAGTAAGGCACTATATCTTGAATAAGCCCCATCTATTGATGTTGAGGGCAATCAAGGATATTAAAAATGTTAAAAAAAAAAAAAACCCCTCCCCGAGCATGCCAATTTCCAGGGCACCTGAGCATGAGACACTGTTTTCAGTATAAGACTGTCTGACACCCAGGGGAAAGGAGCACTTCAATTGGCCAAGAGTGCTGCATAATGTACAACATATGCGATTTCACCAATAACAATAGTGGCCAAAAATCAAATAGTAAAACGGCTTCTAAACATGAGAGTACCAGCATACAGAGAGTGGAGGTCAAGCATTGGAGACCTTCAGGCTGGAGAAAGGGAAAGGGAACATTGTTTAACCAGGAGTAGCACACTAAGCAACGCTTGTTTCCAGATGTGACCTGGGAGCACAAGAAAGTTAAGGACTTGCTCAAGATCACACAGTATATGCACCTAGGCGGCTGTGGGATCCAAACCCAGGTCTCATACTGCTTCCAGCACAGTAACACTTTTAGAGTGAGCAGACAGACCAGCTCACAGCATCAGAAATTATTTCTTCTTCTTCTTAACCAGGTGAGACACACTAAGCTGAAAGCTTGTTTACAGGTGCAATGGGGAGCACAAGGAAGTTAAGTGACTTGCTCAGGGTCACGCAGTATATGCAAGTGTGGGCTGTGGGATTCAAACCCAGATCTCCAGATTTGCAGCTCAGAGCCTTAAACCACTGCGCTATACTGCCTCCTTAATGCTTAAGAAATGCACACAAAGCCTACCTGAGAAAACAGGGAACAATGATGATACAGAAAAATCCTCCTCCACCCACCCAGGAAAACGTTACAAGTGTCTGAAACTGTGAAGTACAAGCCCACTGTGCTGGACAGATTAACCCATAAGTGAAAAAAAAAAAAGCACACTGTACGATTCCACAAGTTTTTGTGCAAATCAAACTCAACAAGCCCAAAGAGAGATACTGGTTCCCATTCATAAGTTCGGGTCAACACAGTTAAAAGGACAGTAACAAGTTGTCAGGTTTCATTATACGGATTACTTCATGTAATTCCTTAATCTGGGTCAGTGTTGCGAACGACTGCTCTGTAACTGCGTTGACTGTCCGGCTGGCCCTCTCTGTAATTCACAAAAATAATCACTGGCCCACTAATGCAGTCATTTTTTTTTTTTTTTTTTTTTACAGCCACCTAGGATACCCTACAGGGCCAAGTAGGAGTCACAAGACTCAGTTTCCAAAGAGTGGGCATGCAAGCCACTCACTGTTCACATCACACACCCCGCCAGCCAGTCATGGAGCGGCGCTGGCACCTGTTGTGCAACAGGCACCTAATCCATCTTCTGCCCAAACCAAAGAACAGTGTGACCCGGGGGGGGGGAGTGAGACAGAAAGGGAAGGAAAAAATGGGGGTGAAACAGGGGTAGGTAATCTGAACCAGCAAATATAAAAGGTGAAAAGAATCCACTCGCCATCAGAAACACTGCTGTTTATTCAAGGATTAACCTAATTACTTGGGTTGCCGAGAGAGAATAGTTAGCATCTGCATGAAGCAGAAATGGGTTGAAGAGTAAATATTTCTAATCCTTTTCAAATTTAGTCTGGGGTTACATGTAAAAGTACAGTAGTTGCAGGAGGATGGGATTTTTCATCGAGTAACCCAGACAATCACCAGGTTCACTCAACCTTTTTATGGATATAACAACTTTTGGGAAGACACAAACATCAACAGCAAATTATTGAAGTACAGCTTTGTGAAGTCCATAACTACATTAGTTGTCAGCAAGGCTCAGTTGGAAGCACATCCGTCTCTGGACCAGAAGATCATGGGTTCTAGTGCCACACCAGGATTAAGCTCATACCATAGAAATTCTGGCACCCTGGGCTGGCCCACTGGTGCTGAGGGTTGAGGCACCTCTGCCTTACCTTGTGCTACACCAGTGACCCAGGTTCGGGAATGATCTCGGGTCATCACTGTGCCAGCAGGGGAGGGTGGAGCAGGATTGAGCCTAATGGCTCCTCCTCCAGGGTGGGAGGTCACCCTCCCGTAGTCCCGCCGTCACCAGATGGTGGTCTAGTGGTGTCAGCAGGCAGGTATGGGTGACTGGCAGGGTGGGGCGTTCCACAGTGTGGGGCGTTTCGTGCGTGTCTCCATACCAGAGGTACACGCGAAGCGAAACAGAGGGGGGACGACAAAGCAGAGTAATGAAAAAAAATAATTGTTGGCACCCTGGTGCAGTTCTATGGAGTACTGTACTGTTGGGGTGTGCTGTACTGGATGAAATGTTAAACCAAGGTCATGTGGTAGTGGCCAGGAGGATGTGGGGTCCTCTGCAGTGGGGAAGGAAGAACTTCTGGAGGGGACTCGACTGTGAGGGGGTAGATTTAGGAAAGGGGGAGAGGGAGGTCAAGAGCATTAAAAAGAAGGTGGGGAGGAGGGAGGCCAAAAAGGAGAGGTAACAAGCAGAGTGCTAACAAAATCTGGAAGGCCATGTGTGTAAATACTAGAAGTCTAAAGAATAAGATTCTGGATCCAGAGGCCATCATGGCGGAGGCTGACCTGGATATTGCAGCCATTCCAGAGTCCTGGTGCACTGAAAACCATGACTGAGACACGGCCAAACCAGGCTATACTCTGTTCAGGAAGGACAGGGTGGGAAGGAAAGAAGGGGGTGTGATGCTTTATGTAAGGGAAAACATAGAAGCGATGGAGATACAGGGAAACACAGGGTGGACAGAGGTATGGTAGGTCACCCAGGAGGTGGGAACCACTATTCACACTGATGTGATCTACAGACCTCCAGCACAGAGGAAGGAGTTAGATAAGGTAATGGTGGAAAACACTGGCAAGATGGCAGAAGAGAGGGAGGCGCTGCTGCTGCTGGGAGACTAATCTGTTGATTGTAGATTGAAGCCTCCCAGCTGTGGTTTCAGCTAGAAGAGGGAACATCCTGGACTTCCTGCAGGGGACATTCCTCAGGCAAGTGGTCAATGAGCCCACTCCTGATGGGGCAACACTGGACCTGGTACTCACCAATAGGGACAATGTTGCAGAAGTCTAGGTGGAAGGTCACCTGGGGACCAATGACCAGTTGTGGTGAGAGTGGAACCAGAAGCCAAGCTTTTATGATGCTCAGCTAAGAGGATTTTCACTTTGTCGAGTTAACCCCAGAGGAGAGGACACACAACAACATTGGTGGTATGCAGTGTGCACTCCGCAGGGGCTGCGCACCACCTTCTGCCGCAACTGCCAATCCCAGCCCTGCTGAGAGACTCAGGTGCACCAACTCCTGGCCACCACCATGAGTCAGAATACTGCAGAGGGTCTTCACCCACCCCATGCGGAGGAAGAGTGCTATCTAGTGGATGCTCTATCCTCTCCCAGGCTAACCTTCCGATGCTCTGGGTTTACTTCCAAACCTGGGTTGTTGGCATCACAAGTAGTAGTGATACCACTGCACCAGCGGGTCAGCTCGCCATAATCATTTTAATGGAAGTAATTTTTCCCCATCGTGATCGTCGTACATTTTTCCACCTCTCTAGTTCATTAGAGATGCCCATCAGTAGGTGAGAAAGGTCTGAGTCCACGATTTTACTGAGAGTTATGAATGTTCATGCCCAAATATGTTGAGCCAATTACACTCCAAGGGAATGAATAGGACTTGGAATCCATTTACCTTAAACTTTGAGGGGGTAAGCATGAGACTCTCCGATTTCCTGAAGCTTCCAAACTAGTTGAGAATTGGTTGTAGATTATCTTGGAGTTGGCTTTGGGTCAAGACTAAATCCCTTGCAAAAGCTAGCATCTTGTTTGGTTTCCCTTCTACTGAGGCCCCATGAATATTAGACGACGACTCAATATTTCTTATTAGAGGCTCAATGGCTAAAATAAATAAAGAGGGGAAAGAGGGCAACCCTGGCACATAACCCTATGCAAACAAAACGTTTCAGAAAATATACTATTAAGTTATCATACCTGCTTTAGAATATACTATACAGTAACTTCCATTTTGCAAATATTATCACTATAACTGTATTGTTCAAAGATTTCATAAAGATAAGGTAGTACAAGGGAATCAAAAGCCTTGCTGACGTACAATGATAAAATAGACAGGGAGTAGGAGATTTCAGAGATGACCAAATTATCAAGAGAGTGTTCTTAAATTATCCACAGAATTTCCACTTTTTAAAGGGATTTTCTGACATGAGGGAGCTACTCACATAGTGTGGTAGCTGCCCCAGGCGATAGTCATTCTAGCCAGGACTGAAGTAGTGCAGCCCTTATCTTTATTATTAGAGTTCATAACCTGTTTTTGAGATGGCCACCCGATTATTCACAGAGCTCAGCTGTGATACTTCGCGCCACATGTACGAGGCAGACTAGAGAGCATGGTCCCTTTGAAATGATTGGTGTTTTCCTATTTAAGCTAAAGACTAAGCTTAGATGAAGGGCACCGCCCACCAACATGGCCCTTGTTTAGTCGACCGGTGCCCTTCATTAAACCCCAAGTAACCATTCTTTAGCTTAAAAACGGAAGAGAATCGAGTACCAGTCATTTCAATGGGACCCGCCCCCATGCTCTCCCTGGTCACATGTCATTACGTGCTTGAGCGCAGGGGTGTGTCAGCAGGACTGTGGCTCTATGACCGAATCGGGCAGCCCGTCTTAAAAACAAATTTACAAATGCAATAACAAAAGATATGGGCTGCAGAAACGTTTTCAATCCTGGCTAAAATGACCATTGCTGGGGGCAGCTACTACACTCTATGGAGTGGTAGCTGCCATCAGGTAAGTCGGAAATTCACTTAAAAAAAAAAAAATCTAATTTCTTCCCTGTGATATATTGGATAATAAAATGGAATCTATGCGCTAGTATTTTGGCCAATACCTCAGTCAATGTTGAGTTAAATAGACTGAATTACAACTGGCACGGTCTAAAGGGTCAGTGTTCTTTTTACCTCCAAGGCAAATAAATGGTTAATTCATTGTATTTGCAAGAGATCAGTGCTGAAAGAATTCCAAATACACCACAGAAAGGTAGTTTATTAGGGATGAGGTCAGACATTGATAAACTTACTAACTGTACATGCAAGTCCTTCAGGACCTGTAGACTTTCCCGGGATAAAACTGTTAACAGCTCTGGAGATTTATTTTGGGGAAATGGGTTTAACCAGCCAATTTCTATCTTCCTCTGTTAGTTTCCTGTAGTTTCATATTTCTCACGAAGTCTGTTCAAATTATTTAGAGAGCCTTAGCTTTTGCAATACTCCAGATTTTTAAAAATTTCATTTATTTCTTTCAGACACATGTAATTGTTTTATTGGAAAGCCAAATACCATTGATGGATCTTTGTGGTGGTTTCTTTTGGTGATAAGTCAATAATTTGCTGAGTTTTTGCCAGATTTCCAGTAATTTTGCCTGGTACAAAATAATGCATACTCAGCTTTGGTAGACAACGTTTTATTACTTTCATATTTCAATTGTACTATTTTGTATAGAAGACTTTGACTATCTGTTGGGTTTTGTTTACATTGTGTTTTTAATGCTACAAGTCGATATTCCTTAAGATCTCTTTTCATCTATTTTTCTTCTGTTTGGCAGCACATCCTATAATCTTCCCTCTTACACAGACTTTAAATGTTTCCTGTACACACGTCTTAGTTGTTGACATCAAAGAAGAGAGGTCTCATTACTAAGCCAATCTTTTAAATACTTGGTATTTTAAGAGGGAATTACTGAACCTCCATTTTTGTGCTTTTTCTGGGAGTTGTTCTCTACAAATAAATTAGATTTTAGCATGGCATGATCCGACAGCAGAGTGTTTTCATATTTGATGCTATTTATGTTGTTGCATATCTTAAGTGGGAGAAATATGCAGTCCAGTCTGTGGTACAAACCGTGTCTGACTAAGAAAACCGAATAGTCTCTATCAGTAGGGTGAGGCATTCTCCACACATCACAAGACCCAAATCCTATATCAGATTAAGCAGAGCTTTCCTAGAAATTTTGTTGAAAGGTTTTTCCTCTACAAGCTTCTTTGTAACAAGGGATCAAGAACTTCACTGAAATCTCCATCCAGAATTATTTCTGATTCTTTTCTAACTTCACAGTTCAAATAAGGTTTTAATTAAAAAAAAAAAAGTCTGCTTGGCCAAATGTTGAGAAATAGACATTACAAAAGACAACATTTTGTCCATGTAATATTCCAGTTAGAATTTGGAATCTTCTTTCAGCAGCTCTGCGATTTAAATGAGATTCCTTCATTAAACAGACCCCTTTTCTGATTAATACAGCCACCCCTCGGATTGCTGGAAAAGCAGATGTTCTCCAATTGAGCAACCCAGTGTCTAGGAAGTGAATCTGCTTTCATTAGAACAAGATGCATTTCTGCAAGAAAGCTACCTAATTGTGTGTTTATTCAATTATTTATTTGCTTGCTTTTGGTCACTGGGTAAGTACACTAGGCAAAGACCTGCCTATTTTCAGGCACTGCATTTTTCCCACTTGACTGGGAACCCAACCCTGGACATTCCAAGAAGCTAGATTAGTTGAACTCATGATGGGTTAAGTACCAGTGGTATTTAGTGAGGTACTATGTAAAGAAGTTTGTAAAAATAGTCCCCAAGTTTAGCTATATTGAAAGTTGGATCTACTCATGCAAACAATATGATTTCCAAGGGTCTTCAATAAAAAGCAGTCAGACCAAGTATAAGTGTAATAACCTTATATACCTTAACACTTTATAACCTTAAATAAACTTAAAAGTAACATAAAATTGGCCAGCCCTTCGTGCAGCTGGTATCACTTGTGACACTGGCAACTTAAGTCCGGAATGAGCCTGGGTTGTCAGAGTCTGACAGGGGGCAGGGTGGAAGGATTGGGCAACCAAGAGGATACTCTCCATCCTGGGGGGGGGGGGAGTTTCATCTGCCACTAGCATAGACTGTAGGAAGTGGCATGACCAGGGGTAGGAAGAGCCGCACTAGCTGTGAATGATGTCACGTTTACGTGCACACATCCTTGCAGCCCTTGCACGCTCAGCTCCTGTGGGGCAGGGACAAGAAAATGAGAAAGCAGTGCGCCGCACCTCAAGAAGGGGTTCCAGTCCCTCTGTATCCCCCCTGCCATGCTAGATTAAGCACTATACCTAAAACTATGTAGTATCTGCAACCTGGTGGTACTGACCACCAAAAGTCCAGACCCTCAAGGTGTTACTTCCAACTCTTTCTGGCTGGTAAGTGCTGTTACAGAATCCCAGGCATCCTTCAACATTCTTCTTGCATCTAGTAAGTTTATTTTTTTTATTTTTTTAGACATTGGGCGGCAGGAAGTTGAGAGGCAGGGACCAGGTCACTTTCACTGGCACTTGCTGCTTCACTGTCCAGCTCATCCAGGACACGCTGCTGCATCACTGTCACATAATGTTGTTTAAAGCTATAAATTATGGCTTGGTCTAATGGCTGTATAATACAGATGGTGTTAGGAGGGAGGAACACCAACTGCATGTTTCATAGTCCTTGAACCACTGGATGGCCAGTAAAATTGTCAAGGATGAGGGCAATCTTCCTTCCTCTAAGTGCCCTGTCCCACTGTTGCAACCAATTAGTAAAAATGTCAGAGGCCATCCACGCTGACCCATTAGCATGGTAAGTGGTTTACACCATGAAAACAGTGAAGCATCAAGGACTATCTGATGACAAGAAGCTCAGATTTCTCGGGCGCCTGCCATGTTGCAGCATGCTAGCACTGACAGACACTTCTTTGCCTTTTTTTTGCCCCAAAACAAAGCGCCAAGATTTAAATGTTATGGTGCTGGTGCCCACACAGTGAAAAATAGCCTGGTCTCATCACAACTAAAGATGTTCTCTGGTCTGAACGATGAAATGAATACAGGCAAGACTTTTCAAACCCAGTGCAGTGGTGCATCCTCAATGGCATTCTGACGCCACCATGAGCCCTCTTGAACACAATGCTGTGCTGAGTTTTCCATCTTCGAGCCACCCATCTGAAGGGTTAAAGTCTTGGTGGCACAAAGCATCAGCAGGCGGCTTCACTTTCTGCATGAGAAGGGGGCCGCTCATCATAACATCTCGCCCACGGGAGTTGGCGAACCAACGGAGGAGAGCCTCCTCCACTTCCCGATCCTTGCCTTCTCATTTTAGTTTCCTGTCAGGGTTGACATTCAGGTGCCAGTCATGCATGATCTGTTCCTTCTGGCACAACAGGTCAGCAATCGTTGATTTGGGAAGGGAAAAATGTGCTGCTAGTTCTCTCTGGCTCGTCTTGAGCATGCTGCCGATTTTGTTTAAACAGGTCCACCTTTTCCATGAGGGCCATTGCCTTTTGTTTAGCTGCCACTATCAGGAGCAACAGAGCTGTGAACGAAGTGTAACTGAATAAAGTGGGGCTTATGTACTGGTAAGAGCAGTTACTGCAGTTAACACCTACGGAGGTGTGACGACAGTTAATGGCTTCACTTGCTGAGGAACTTACAACTGAAGCAGAACTGCCCAAAATAGGCAGCCGTCATGTATCGCTATAACCAGAATTGCTAACATAGGAGTCTATGAGGCTTGACAAGTGGTTTTAAACTTTTACCCAAAGTATCAGATTGCCCGAATTAACCGCGGTCATTATAACTTGAGTGGACTGTATTTCCTGCTAAAGAGTTGAGACAGCACAGTCATATTTATATTGGCTATGTGTCCTTCAGGATATCCGATTAGAGTACAGGACTGCACACTAGAATGGTTATAGTATATTACAGAATATAGGTTAATATTTATTTATTAGAAATTGCTGGGATGGCTTTTGGGTTTTTGTGAAATGTCTTCTACTCTCTCATCCCCAAATGCTGGATTATGTAAACCATTTCTTATTTAAACAGGAACAATGAAATATTCATTGCACTTTTATTTTTAAGTTTGCTATGCGTGCACACGAGCAAACTTTTGAAAGGAGTTGCTTTTTGAGGGGTGTGACACGGTCTGTCCTGTCAGAGTGGTATATGAGAGGGCACGACAGTGCCACACCAATCATCAGCCAGGCTGATCGTGACAGTGTTTTCCTGAACTGTTCTCACTTGGAAAAAGAAAACGCTGCACCACTCATACCGCAGCTTTTTCTTTTCATCTGCAGGACACCGCCCAGCAAACAGTTGTTTGCATTCCGATCAACCTGGCTGACAGTCTCCCCCTCCCCCCACCGACACCACACCACACCACACCACACCAGTCCCTTCCCTCACCAGTCTGGTCTTTTCCACTCTCGCTGCTGCCTCCATACTCTGCCCTCACATAGGACCGCAGTCATGGGGGGACAACCAGGTCTTCTGTCCCAGGCCCGAGTTCTGGGGGGCCCACCAGAGAAAATTTATTTATTTATTTTAATTCTGGCTGCTAAGTACCTGATGATATGTTTACCTGATGATTGGGCAAGCAACTCATACACAGAGCTGCTCGCCATGGAGCTGTTTCAGCCAGAAAATACTGTTTTCTGCCCACAGTATTCAAAAGTATTTAACTTGTAAAGCCGACTTGCGCCTTCCCGTGCACGAAGGGAGGGCTGACCCAGCACTGTAGCCCTGCCCCAGAAAGTAGCATAATTATGAGGTAAGGTCTGGGACAGGGCTGCAGGAAGTAGACCATGAATTTATTTTTCTCTTAGTATTTGCTATGCTGGTGTAGTTGCTAGACTACATTACTGCATTTTAATTCGGTTTGCCTTCACCTTGTGTTTGTGCTGCACACTGTGACTGTCTGTTGCAGGTGATTTTTTCCCTGAAGTGCACTGTCTGTTGCTGCCTGGCTTCTGCTCCTCATAATGCTAGTACTGTGTCTTGCACTTCCACCCAGCCAAGGTCCCCAGATCCAGACTCCCAGTCCCAAGTCTGCCTCTGCCCAGAGAATTGCTTTTGCTGCAGTCTTTGCCTCAGCCTTGCAAAGCTTTGTTCTGCTGTGCTTGCTGCTCTACCCTCAGTTATCAGTGATCACCATAAGTTTTAATAAAAAAAAAATAAAAAAAAATTATTATTTTGTCTGGGGCAGTCATTTGGTGAGGTGTGCGTTCTAAGAGCTCTCTTTCGATCTGATGCCACTTTTCTGCTCAGTCTCAGCTCAAATAGGAAAGCGGGCATCAGAAAACACTAGAGGTGGGCAAGCCAGAAATGTTCACCCAGAGCCAAGCCAGAGGTCTGGCTTAACTCTACCAGCCAAAACAGGAGCCGGGCCATGCAGCCGCAGGCTGTCCTCTACGCAGGAGTTGAATGTTTCAGACACTACACTAACTGCCCAGGCTGACAAAAATACTTACTTCGACCATAAATGGATTGGCTTGAGCCTGCGTGCCCACCTCTAGAAACCAGCAGTACACAAGTGACATCTTTGAAGGGATGGCGTTTTCCTAAATGGACACCAAGTTTGTATATGGAAAATGTAGCCAGGAAGGAGCATTTTATAAATGATCAAATGGCGGCAGTTTAACTTAAGCACCCCCCGTGAATAATGAAGAAATTGAGATGTCTGGGATTGATTTTCTAATAACTCTGACAAGTTCCTCTGGTATTCCTTGCATTTGTTTCATCTCTTCCCGACACTGCATTTCTTGGTGGTGGTAGCTGTGACCCCTGTATTTTGTAACAGATTGAATCGTGGTGGCACTGCTTTAAGTCCATGCTTGTGTTTTTGGTAAAATCTTTACTTTTGTCACATATGAAGGGGAAATGACCGAATGGATGCAGGAAGTACATCTCCCAGTTTGTTTCTGCTAGGGAGATGAAATTGGGTTTGTTGCCCTGCTCAAGGTTTTGCCTTACGGTGGGAGGGAGAGCCAATGTTCTTGCCGTCATGGCCTCATGCCGACCGTTACAGTGTCGTTGGGTGTTCTGCTATAAAGCTTATGGCCAGGATCTCTAGTGAAGTCCCACGTTTGTTCAGGGGTGTGGCAATCGTGACACCACCCCAAGACACACTTATTAGAATGGCCGAGTATCTGATAAAGTATCACACACCTAACTGCAACATATTTCTTATTTCAGAGAAGACGTTTCTTTTTTTCCAACCACCTCAGTGGAGAAGTCCTGAAAGATGTTGATTTTTCCCCTTGCCCTGCAAGTACTTTTGTTTCCACAAGCGACTTTTAAAATTTCCTCTCACATTAAAATGGTGGAATCTGGCAATGATCGAGCGAGGAGATTGCCCAGGTCTAGGTTTGGCAGAGAGATCTCCATGGACTCCATCTCCAACAGCCATGGTCAACGATACTTGAAAAGTGAGGGTATAAAACTTCTAAGACCTGTCACCATGTTCTTATCATCCATCACTTGGCACCCCTATGAACTGGAGATTGCTGTGCCTACATCCATTTCCCAAATCATCTACTTCCCAGTTCAGGTTAGAAAGGTTGTTACTGTGTGAATCAGTGGTATCATCTAAATTTGTGAGCAATTCTTCGAGGAATGCCAATCTTTTCTCAAGAGTCCATTCTCTGTTAGTTCAGTAACTTTCTTTATGCCCACACCTGTGCTTATTTTTACTTCAGCGATGTCATTTTGAATGTGTGTCAGCTTCTCCATTACTCAAGACAGACCAGTTTTTGACAGAGTAGCAGAGTTAACCTGATTCTGTGCCCTCCCCGGCTTTGACAATTGGAGTTCACTAACATAGATTTACTGCTGGCCAACGCCATCTGCTAGCTTACAGTGTCTTTTTTTGTTGCTGTGTTTTTTAAAGGTAATAAAAGTATTAGTAAACATAGCAGGTTTTGTAGAATTTGTTCATCAGAATGAAAGCTAATACCAGTACTAGCGTTCCTAAAATTCTTCTTTTAAAAGTATTATTAAATACATAAATAATGTAGGTTATTAAATACATAATGTATATAGGAAAAGTGCGAGAGTGACAGTCTTAAGTTGTCATCATGTAGAGCACTGGCACAAGACCAGACAGTGGGATCTGTATTTGGGGGACTACAGGAACTGGGGTAGGGAAGAGGACAAGCCAAGCTGAACGAACAAAAGTACAAACAGAAAGATAACCATGTTCCAGGTCACACTGCCATTTTTTTGTTTGGTTACTATAGCTTTTAATCCTCTACCGCTATCTGCCTGGTCCTTGGGGCTGGGGGTGTGGGTCTCTGAGATCGCCACTTCAGCCCTGTCTCTGTTGGCCCCCACCTACCCAGATTATGGTGGGGATCCAAGGAGGGGATCTGAGATGGTTGCCATCATTTTGACATGAGCTTAATTTCTACCCTCTTTTGTTAGTTTGTTTTTAACTCACTCCCGCCTTCCCTGATGTCAGGCCATTCTACTATTGGCCCACACTCAAAGCAGCAGCCAGGCCTCCCAAGCCTCCAAGAGGTGCTGCCATTATGGCAAAACCCAGCTGTCTCCCTCTTTGGGCTGGCTTGCGCTGCACTCAGTAGTCCTTCCCAAACACAGGCTGTTACGATCCAGGCTCCCCAAGTCCACTCTCAAGCCGCCACCCATGCCTGCTTTGGGTCTTTCAGCTGGTGACCCTCTCAGCCCCCATCATCTGCTCACCCAACCATCAAGGCCAGTGAGGATTCAACACGGATCATGACCGAAGGTGCCGGAGATCGTAATTCAGACACCTGGTACACATTCTGTTTTTTCATCTCTTCACCGATCCAGTCCTGCATGATACCAGGCACTATTCCTACAGGCCACGCACCATGCAAGCAAGCCGTGATGCCCTGCAGAGAAGGAAAACCCTGCCCATCACAAGGATCACTGCAGCACCACAGAGCCATCTCACACAGACTAGGAGCACTGCCCCAGAGTAGAACAACCCCATCCACTGGCCAAATCCGAGTCTGCTCTCAACTCCACGTGGCCAAATCCAGAGTCTGCTCTCAACTCCACGATGCACTGCCCACTGAGCAGACTTCCAAAATAACCAAACTTTCACTTTCGTGCATCTCTCAACGCACGATACTCTCAAAGCCTCAACCCCACTGCAAGGCAGCTTGGTATGCAAACTGTTGTGCAACACAGGCTGATAAGCCCTTCACTAGAACAAACATAGAAACATAGACTTTGACGGCAGATAAGGACTGCTAGGCCCACCTAGTCTGCCTATTTCCCTACCTACAGGATAAGCTGCAGATCCTAGTTAACCAACAGCCTATATCTCCCTGCCACCCACAAGAATTGCCTTATGTCTGTCCCATGCATTCTTGAATTCTCCCACAGTTTTAGACCCCACAACTTCCTCAGGAAGGCTGTTCCATGCATCCACTACCCTCTCTGTGAAATAATACTTCTCACATTGCCCTGAACCGCCTCCTTCTATCTTTAAATTGTGTCCCCTTGTTCTTGCAAGTCTCTTTTTCTGAAAGATGCTACCCTCTTGGACTTTGTTGATTCCCTTGAGGTACTTGAAAGTTTCTATCATGTCCCCTCTCAAACAGTAGAAACTTACAACAGTGAGAACAGAAGAGCAAGTCAACATGAGGCTAACATGTAGCAGTTGTTAAACAGATCATTAGCGGTCTCTATAGAATGCAATACACACACGCACCCTGTACAGCATGTTACTAGCAGGACTAGATGGGGTCTCCAAAGAAAGTGCTGTTTGTCTCTGGGGACTGAAAATCACTCTATGAAAGCCAAGGAGTAAAAAAAAAAAAAAATGGTAAAAGGCAAAGGGTGTACTTTCACCAAGCGCCCACAAATACTGCTACATCAGTCTTTTTTTTTTTTTTAACTTACATTTTCCCAGTCTTGTGTCCTCCTTTGGGCTGTAACCAGCCATCACCAATCCCCAACCACCACTATCTACTGCTGCCCCTCCCCCACAGCTTCCTGTCCATGGCAGGAGGACTGAGGGCAGGCAGTCCCATCCCACCCCTCCCTAGGCAAACAAGATTAGGCAGTGGGTGGTGGACACGGTGATGGCGAGCTCGCTATACTGGTAGATGTCCAGCAGGAAACAGGGGTGGGGTGGGGAGGGCCAAAAATTCAAAGTAATGAAGTTTGATTCTTCAAAAAGTATTTTCAAACAGATGCTTTAGGTACAACATCACTGTTTCTCCTATGAAATACTGGGCTTCCTCAGGTGATAGCTGATATACATACCTAAAAATATATATAACATTTTAGTCAGAAAACCACATTTAAGATTTAAGTCTCTGTAAGCAAAACATACTTCACTACAAGCGGTCTGCCAACTACGTGCAGTTTGCGGCTCTGCTTTGTACTTTTATTCAGCTTACAAGCTTAAAGCTCAAATGTGTGCCTGCAAAATATGTATTAGATCATCGTGGCACAGTTTTAAAGCACCAAGCTGATTTGTTGAACTTTATAACTAAGCCAAATGTGAGGTACACCCCACCACCAAAACAGCTCACCAAGTGCATCAATTCTAAACGGGACTCAGTCCTGTCTACCACTTGCCAAAACATTCCAAAGCACTCCTACCTGACCACAGAACACCAGGTTTCTGAACAGAATATGGCTGTACTATCCTAGTCTGTTCAGAAATAAAACAAAGATCATCTGTCAATATTCCACCTGCACTCCAGCATTGCCAGTATTCTGTTAAACGTGCTTAAGAAAATAAACTTTTCAAATATTTAAAGCCATGTTTACATAGCCACAGCGCTTGCTGTTTTCTGCTGCTTCTTTCTCACTGCACAGATGCTCCTGGAACAAGTCAGAATTTACACAGCCCGGCTCTTGCTGCGCTGCCGGTCGCATCACAGGTCGCGCCACGGAGGAGGCTGGACATTCCGAGAGTCTGGTTTTGTCGGCAGGGGGACTAGGCTTCAAAGCGGATCGAGTGCATTAGAGAGTTTACACACGGTATCACGCCACAATAGCAAATGCTATATAGCTAGTACATTACAGTGAAGCAACAATAATGCTATATAATAGGGACTGGCACAGACTGGCAAACAGTACATTAACAGCTAACAGTGACAATAGCAACTATGGAATTACATTGATCTGACATGCTGATACCCCCACTATCAATGGGTGGCATGGAGTTAGTATATTAAAGATGGGGTTGGGTACAGCCTCCCATGGGGAGTGCAGGGGAGAGACCCTCCCGTATCACAGTATGCACAACGCTATTGCCGCAAGTGATGCTACCAGTGAGCTGCCATTCAGCGGTTGCTGAAGCATGGTTCGGCAGGTGCGCCGGACAGAGCGGATTGCAAAGCAATGCCTGCAGTGTGGAGGACATGACAATTCCCAGAGAGTACACCCAGACTCTCGCTGGTCTTGCCTATAACACCCAACTTTGCAGATCTGGGCATCGATTAAGCATTCTGCGCTGCGCTGCGCGTTATTTGTATTTGCCGCACTGCGTCGCTATTGCTGATTTGCTATTGTGATGTTTGCTTATATTGAATTAGCTATTATGACATGGAACCTTACAGCGCAACTTCATGCGCTCGGGTCATCAGAGCAAAAAAAATCTGCAGCGCTCTTAATGCATTCGGTAAGTGTCTACACGACCGTCTTTGCAACACATCAACTGGTGTACATGGGTTGATCTGCTGCAAAGACGGCGTGTAAACAGGGCTTAAGACACAAACTAAATTTAAAAGGTCAGCAGCTATGAGGTGATGAGCCGAGTGCTCGGAAGTAAAATCCTCTTATGCTCACCACCACGGCCCAACATTACCCACATTACTCACATCATAAGTGATGACATCAGAGACATGCGCATCATACTGAAAAAGACCAGTGCTGATGGTTGCTAGGCAGCCATTACACCAACACCGCAAAAATGGTACTGGGGTTCTGGGTCACAGCAGTGGGCATTCTTGCACAGGACAGCTCATGGTGTAAATTAAAACTGGTGTTACAGAGTAGATATTTTTATAAAATTGAGATATTTATGCCCAGTAAGTGTGACCATGAACAACAAAATATCTAAGCATATAGCAATCATATTTTCTTATAGTTACAAAATATATGTAACTGGGTCACTGTATAACCTACAGTTGCTACCCCTGCCTTGCTGGCTCAACAAGGTTAAGGAGTCTGGGCTCAGTTTCTGATGATAAAGGTTTTGTTTTTGTTTTAAAAACAGATATAAATCGTGCTGTGCCTCCTCCCAGAGTAAACTATTTAGTGGGCTAGTTGTTGGCTGTGATACAACCCTGGGATGCTGTACCTACCCACCTCTCCTCACAGTCACCCAAACACAGAACACCATAAAAGGTTCAGTTCTTTCAAGGTGCAGGCAATTTATGAAATCGCTAATTAATATGCTCACAGCCAGTATTGAACAATACCTGCAGAAAATTTGTTAACCAGGGAAAGGAGTAGGGGATTGCAAAGATAAACCGTTGTCATAGTTGGACAAGCAAGATCATTACCAGCACCAACAACAGCGCCACTTCCAACAGAAAATCAATCAACTCTTATTTATCCAGGCAAACATCGTTGAGCAAGCTCTATTTGCAAGATGGACCTGGTTAAGTCCAGATTATATTACAAAACAAGCACCAATATTTACAGTTGGAATAAAAACATAGTGGAAGTGCAAATCAGGAAATACACGTACATAACATTACAGGTGATTCTAGAACATCAAGAAGACCAGCGAGCAGTGGGAACAGGCGGATCCGTAGAGATACAGTGATGGATATTGATACAGGAATTTTCAGAGAAAAAAGGACAGGCTAGCCCCAGGTATTGCTATCAAGACAGACAGACAGACAGACAGAACTAAGTGATACAGCTTTTTCTTGACTGGTTCAGAAATGAGCAAAGCAGGTGTAGTTATGCTTGGAGGGAGCAGGACGCTGGCAGCCTGCTAGGTACTAATACCGCATCCCCAGGGAGCGCTTACATTGGGGCTGTGGGCGGCTGTACCGCGACGTACTGGAGGGAGGTGTGGGCAAGGTACTGGGCACAGGTGGAACAGCACCTACCGCATATTTACTCCAGGCCTAGGTGCTATCACTAGCTATCCACATTTAACACACCATCGGGCCTTGGGAAGGTCACAGGACAGGACGGAATGGATACGCTTGAGGCTCCTGTGGCCAGTCACGGTCAATGATTCAAAGGAGGCTTAAACACTCATGCTTCCAATAAAAGCACTTTAGCCGTGTGGAAGGATTACATCGGACAGGGCTGACGCGGTTACAGCTGTATTAGCGGAGTATGGCAGATCATTCGAGTTTTCACCAGCATTGGAAGGATCACTGAAGACAACTGCAGGAGTTAATTGGGAGCATGGGCCGGAAGGCATTCAAGATCCGATTGGTTGGCGGCCTTAGCGGTAATTTGTTGGCGACGACACTGGGCGAGTGGTCTCGGAAGGCAGCTTGCGAAGGTGCAAACACCCAGGGGGTACAGATTTTACGCTTTGGATTCAGATGTCTCAGAAAGACTTACCTGTAACACGCAAGAGGGGTATAGGGACTGGTAGTAATAAATACATACGGATTAATAAAACATGCACACAATGACTTGGGGTATGGCCGGTCATATTTAAGGCCAAACTCTGGGGAGCAAGCTAACAGTAGTTAATGATTAGGAGCCTAAGTGACAGTTGCAGTTTGCACCCACACCTTGGGCATATAGTGCCTTGAAAGCATCAACACTACGGAGGTAACAGTTTCAGTAGTTTTGCATTGTTCCACAGGGTCGTCAACAAGAAGCTAAAGGCCATTCTGCCAAAGTGGGAGCTTTAGGGATGCATAGAGAGATATATGATGAACTCCTTAGGTCAGATACGGTCCCAGCTCACTTACAGGAAGACATTCAGTAAAGTAATGTGGGAGCCTTTTAAGATAGCTCGGTAGGTCCAAAGGACTGTATTTCTTTCACGCCTGAATGTAGCGATGACCATCCTACAGCTTTGTACAATAGGCAGTGATGGGTAGAGAGGGAAGACCAGTAATGAACCTGATGACCCTATGATAAAGCGTATCCAACTTGATGAGTTTCAGTCTTTGAGACAGTAGCTACATAGAAAATCACCATAGTCGATTAGGGAGAGAAAAGTAGATTGGACTAGTCTCCGCTTGGCATCACAAGTGAGGAACTGGCTAATTCTGTAGAATAGGCCCAGTCTCTGCCTTAGCTTCTTTGCCAGATCTTCAACATGCTCAGAGAATGTGAGGTTCTAGTCTAGCCACACTCCTAAGTATTTAAACTTGGGGATAAAATCCAATTTCTCTCCTAGTATTGTGGTCATCAGGGGCAGTGTCCCGGAGCTCGCAGGATTAGTCTTACGGCTATAAGGAGTGGACAACATTGCCTTCATCTTTTTCGCATTGAAGAGAAGCTTTATATGGAGTAGTAGAGTCTGGAGCATATCAAATTCTTCCTGTAGGTCTGCACAGGCAGCTTCGCAGTTGGATGACTTATGTAAACCGCTGTGTCAGCGTAACAGATGTATTTTGCCTTGTTGATGCCTACATCGACGTTGTTTACATAGATAGCGAAGAGCAGCGGACCAAGTATGGATCCTTGTGGCACTCCCCTGAGCAGAGGTTTGAGAGGAGAGCCTCAGCTTTGATTTGTTGCCATCCTACCAGGTACTCAGTAAACCAGTGCTAGGATGCTGGGTCAAGTCCGATACTCTTCAGTGTGGAGATTAGCAGGCTATGGTCCACAGTATCGAAAGCCTTGCTAAGGTCTAGGAATACTGCACAAAGTTTCTGCTGTCAAGGTCACTGTACCAATCGTTAGTTACTTTGGCAAGGGCTGAGATAGTGCTATGCTTAGACCTAAAACCCGATTGCATGGGGTTTAGTAAGTTGTTAACTTCCAGATAAGCTTTAAGTTGATTGCTGACAACTTTTTCCAGGAGCTTAGACAAGATAGGCAGTAAGGAGATCAGTCTATAGTTATTTAGGTCGCAGGTATCCCCAGATTTGAACAATGGGATAATATAGGCAGTTTTCCAAATGATGGGAAGGGACCCTTGTGACAATAAACTGAATAGGTGTGTGATAGGGACAGCAAGGATGTGATGCACGATTTTTATAAGTCAGCTCCAGCACTCTTTACATCCAACCAAGTATCAGAGCTTCAACCTCCTTCAACAGTACAGGTTGGAAAGAAAAGACAGAAACTGGGGCAATGGTGTCTACACAAGGGACAGTTCATTTACAGTGGGCCAGGGCTGCAGGAGAATTGTCAAAGGCCAGTCCAGCTGTGGCAAAATGATTGCTGAAAGCTTCTGAGATCCCCCGTTTATCACATATAATTTTCCCTTCAGACGTGATTTTTGGTGGCAACGAGTTACCTGGTGTATGAGTGGACATATCCTTAATTGTCCTCCAGAATTTAGAGGAGCACTTTGCAGCAGAGTCCAGCTCCCTGAGGTAGAATGATGCTTTGGCGACTCTGATCATTTTCATGCATGCGTTACGTGCCTTCCTAAACTGGCACCAGTCTGAGACCAGTTTCGTCTGTCGCGTCTTTTTCCACAACTTGTCCCTGCCTAGCAGGGTGGTTTTTAGTTCAGGTGTGAACCAGCGACAAGTTTTGCCTTTCACTCCGATTTTTATCGTCTGGGTGTGTGTGTCTCTAGGGCTCCTACTAGAATCTCATTAAAGATATCATAAGCCGTGTTGACCTCGGTAGCTAGGTAGAAGTCTTGCCAGTGCAGTGAATGTCCCAGTACGTATGCACAGGCGGCTGCATCAAAGTTGCGCAGAGTCCTTTTAGTGATGAATTTAGTTTAAGGGCCTACGTGATGTAGTGACATAACTACGGCAATAAAGCAATGGTCACTGACATCGGTGAAGAAAGTTCCAAAACGTGTGTAAAGATGTGACTTGTCAACTAGTATGACATCCAACAATGAGCTATTACATGGGTTCTTTTTATTAGGACGTGTAGGTTCTTGTATTAACAGTGCTAACCTCGAGCCACAAAAGATGTTTAGGGTGAAGCAGCCTTGGAGAGCCAGTCAAAGTTACAGTCCCCAGTATGATAGTTTTGAGATTCTCTTTCAGTGATGTTACCAAGGTGAGACAGGAGTAGAGTTCCCATGATGGGGTCTATAGCAACCAATCACTCTAATGGCCAGAGAGGATAAGTCAGTCTTGAGTGTCAGACATTCAAACTTGTTTTTAACAGAGCTTGAATCCATACAGGATGTTGCAAATCTTTCCTTAACATATATAGCCACTCCACCTCCCCTAGTGGGTCTATCAGTTCTGAAGAGCTGGTAGGAAGGGATGTTAATCTCACTGTCCTGGGAAGCTGGCCTGAGCCAGGATTCAGAAATTACCAGGACATCAGGTTGGGTATGGCTAATCCACGCCTGAACCATAGTGAGCTTTTTTAGGAGGCTGCATACATTGACAAGCCAGAAGCTCATTCCTCTGAAGATGAAAAAACCCAGCACATCAGTCCACCTCCCCACTGGTACCAGTGTCGCCACACTTGGTCTAGGTACCCAGGAAGAGCTGCAGGCCTGGTGCATTGCAGCTGAGTTGCCAACGTTGGTGCTCGATGGACAGACAATTGTATGGATCCCCATCACAGGGTAGGCCCTGTAATTACTCGCAGTTTGAAGCACAGTTTTACAGGGTCTAGAAAGGCTGGTAGGTGTAGTCAGTCAAGCTGGAATGTGGATTGTAGCTGGCTTGGCCGCGGAGAAGTCAGTCACCTTCAGATGGCTGGAAGCGGAATGGACCAGAGCTGAGGACCAGGGCCACATGCTCACCCTCCCCCCCCACATCCAGGCATCCATCTCCCCAGGGGCAAACAATGGGTAATACCCAGCAATGACACTACCTGGTTGATTCTCCTGACTGTCCTTGCAGCAGGCAGCACTTCCCGATTCTGAAATTTGGGTAAGCAGTCTCTCTCTCTATAACAAGCAGCAAACTGACACCTCTGAATGCAGCTCTAGTGTATCCCAGGCTGAAGGGGCAAACAGACTCTCAGGTGTCTGGAACTTGTGGGTGTTGCACCATACCAACTTTCTGGTTCCCTCCAGACAAGGAAGCTCTACGGGCACATTCCTCGATTTGGCTTCTGAATTCAGGCGAACACTTTGGCCTGTCTGACGCACACAGCTCAACCCTCTTACACTGGCTGAGGGTTTCTCTCACACGTTGCAGAGCTGCCTTTTGACAAATGCGGTCCAGTGTGGTTAAGCTGGCTTTCCAGGGGAGGGAAAAATGCTCAAAGTTTCCAATGGTTCAGCTGCGAAGCCTTTGGCTGACTTACAATTATTCTCCCGCTCTGCACTCCTCGTTGCTCCTCGAGCACCACCTGCAGAACAGCGAGCTACTGCTTTCCTCCCAGTGTCAGAGAACAAAATGGAAATCTCATTGGGCAACAAAATCTGTCCATGCTCAACATTAATATGCATTAGGCCTGTTTGGCACCCAACTGGCTGACACTAAAGGCGCGAGAACATTGTTCAGTCCCCCTACCCAAGAGCCACAGCAGCAGCCCTTGAAGCTACTTCCTCAAGCACAGATTGGACAGAACAGGGTCATGGGTTACCAAATGGTGACCATGTATGCAGTTTACACACTGTCCCAACTTAGTCTTTCTGGCAAGCAAACCAGACAGTTTTAGCGAATAGCGGTCCCAAAATTCATAGATACACCACTGTACTATGAGCATAAAGGAGGCCTTCCTGTCTGTCGCCATCGCCGCAGCACCAAGTCCCTTGTGACAGGCAGAAACATATCCAGAGAACATTCCTAGTAATTCTTAAAACAGCAGTACACATAAAGCACCTATGCAACTACATACAATGTTATTTATTTTTGGCTCCCTTTAAGTATGTCCGAACCACCGCATGGGATCCCAGGAGTCGGAACACACAGGATTACTTGTCTTTGGCTGCAAGTGCAGAGTTGGGGTAGCACTTCACCAGTCACTCAGCGCTAGCCACACTGCACCCCACGCAATGAGTTTGTACTGTTTACAAGGCCTCCAAACCCCATGGCAAAAACAAGCTTCAACAGGGCTCGCAAAGCAATCAATGGGCACTGGGGCCCAGAACTGTGGAACCAGGAGTTAGACTTGTTAGCACCCCCCATCTTTGTGGGTGAGTGTTACATATAGTTGCAGCAATCCTTGAAGAAAGCATCAGATTAGAGAAACATTCATTGTTCTTATTGTATGTTTAGTGCAAATCATCAATGTGGATACAGCTGATAAAGTGTACAGCTTTATACATATGTGACTGTATGGCTGGCTAGGGCTAAAAGCAAGACCTCTTTCACACCTAGTGAATCTTAGGGTTCATAAACATTAGTACACAGTGTTAGCATATCACATACCCCTTAAATCGTATGTAGCCCCATACAGGATATCTTAGGTCAAGTGAACAGAAAGGGTCTGGGGGTGGTTTGTACTTGTAGATGTCTTTACATGTTGCCTAGGATTTAATCACCAGTTTTCCACACAAGCCCACCCACCTTCCCATAGCATGGGCACAGCCATGGCCAGCCTTGCACAAGTACAGTCTGTCCCTGTGGGGCAGTAAGCTTTCTGGCCTCCACAAGGGTCACTGTGGCCCTGAAACCTGCCTCCAACCCTCCCTGAGCTGAGACATGCTAATGTCAGCAGCTGCCCAAACCTCTGACTGCCTCCACTGCAACTCTGCAAGCAATCAGAGTTTGCTACCAACCCAAGCCATTGGGTAACTGGGGCGACTAGAGCCAGTCCACTGGCTTGCATCCCTTGCTATGCACAAAGTGGGAGGGCACACATCCTTTAAATATGCTGACAGTGGGGAGAAAAAGAAAATTACTGCAAAAAGATACCATATATGTAGGCTCATTTGCTATCCACTTCTGCGTCACACACACACACACACACACACACACACACACACATTAAAAAAATAATCAAAACATTCCACTAGTCAACCTGACCCCATGGGTTTTATAATTTGCATAGAATTAGACCCCCCACACAGAGTACTAAAACATTCCTTCATGTGCCGTTCCTAACAGCCATCAGCAGTTGATCATTGCACATGCAGCAATGTTTAGTTAATTATTGAAACAGCTGTGTGTGAACTTGCAACAACCCATTGTGCCATGGCATGTCTGTCTGTCTATGACCGTCTACCAGGTCCAAAGGTTAAATTATTACTGTCCAAGTCTGAGGCCTAGTCATTCCTGATACAACACTGCAGAAACGTTTCAATGAACTAACAGACTCATTTCCCAAGCCGTAAACAACAAATCATCAAGGTGAGGCAGGGGCATCATAAACGTAAGAGCATCCGGCTGCAGCAGTAGAGCTGTCATCTGGTATGCCAATGACTCGGGTTTGGGAAATGCACAGTCCCAGGGGAGAACTGAGCACCCCCTGGACAGCTCGCCTCCCTCAAGAGAGGGGGGGGGTTGAAAGCATCACGCTGGTCGTCTGCCATCTGGAGGAATCTGAGTAGCAGTGCAGCGGGACCGCACAGGAAGGGACCCCACACTCAGATGCCAGGAACACCTCCATGGAGGCAGCACACACACACACACACACACACACACACACACACACACACACAGTCACTGAACATGTGGGGTTCCAGAGGACACATACAGAGTCACTGAACACGTGGGGTTCCAGAGGAGAAAATGGAAGAGAACACTTCAGACTGTGGATCAACGATGGATGGTTAGGTTCCCTTCCCCCCCAAAGTCCTAGGGATGTCTGGTGACTGGGTGAAATGGTCCAGATAGGGGCAGGCTGGGGTGAAACAGGAAAGAAATAGATTGGAAAAGGAAAAAATATATGGATGATTAGGCCAGTCCAGCAGGATGTGGCCAAACATCCTTCGTCGAGGGGGGAGAGAGAAGGTGGCTGAACATGTATGCCCCAGGGTTGAGGGCAGCCACATGCGCACGTCCCGGGAGGGAGACGGATGGACATCGACGTCCCGGAGGGAGACTGATGGACATCGCACATCCGGGAGGGAGACTGATGGACATCGCACGTCCCGGAGGAGACGGCAGAACATCGCACAGTCCAGCAGAAACAGACAACAGCCAGGTGAAACTTTGCACAAAGAAAGAGAGAGAGAGAACATGACAAAGACAGTATGTGCAAGTCTCCGACAGGAAACATAAGACTATGGGGCAGTGCATACACATCAAAGCACCAGTCACCAAGTCTCCCTCACTGTCGTCTCCCAGTGCACCTGCAACTGCTGAAGGAGTATTGTAAATGATCCAAAAAGTAACATTTATAAATACTGGCACCATGCAATTCTGCTTAAAGTTGAACCAGCATAACATTCTGGGGTGATTTGCATATGCAGCCCATGATGCTTTGCATTGTGTGGGCATGTGTGATTGTGTATTTTCTTGAAACTTGGCTTCCCAGCCAAATGCCCTTTGGGGTAACCCTTGCCTCAGTGTTTGCGCACAGAGGTTCTTTGTCTTTTAAATAGTTTTTTATTTTAATGGGTTCACCACAACATAACTAAGACACACTGTCTTAGGGTAGCTGGTTTATTCCACTGGGGTGTCAAACAGATGAGGCATACTGATGAGTCCTGGTAGGACCCTTTGCAAACTGTGTGAGAGGCCTTTCGGCACCATGCAATTCTGCTTAAAGTTGAACCAGCATAACATCCTGTGGTGATTTGCATATGCAGCCCATGATGCTTTGCATTGTGTGGGCATGTGTGATTTTGTATTTATAAATAAAGCTGCATTTTGCTTCTAGGTGCAAGAAAGCACTCCAAGGTAGGTGGTGTTGGGATATAGCTGACCTTCCAGGGGCTGTAAGGCCCTCTGGTATTACATCTGTACAAGACAGACACATGAGAGAGTACCACAAGAGACCCTGCCAATTGTTCCCTTAGATCCACTCTGATCCTGGGGTGTAACCCATTTGCCTACTGGGATTTACCTGGCTTGATCTTTGCCAAGTATCCTGTTACCAGTGCAGGTGTGAAGTCCACAGGGGTTGTACAGGTGTGGATCAAACAGTTTTGTAAGGGGGAAGAAATCAAATGTCAAAGGACTAGAGCTTCCTCAGAAAAATGAAAAACACATTCTTTCCCCCCCACAGAGGTTTTTCTGCTCCTGGGTGACTGTATCAGCCCGTCCCATGATCACTGGCCATCCCAATCCCCTTTTCCACCTCCCAGGACCGAGCGGGCCATTAGTGTTCTTGGGGAGGGCTTCACTAAGCCCAGCCTCTGTCATTATTCACCGTTTCTCTCCCCTGGGGCCCGAGGATGTGCAACAGACTATGTCCGAGCTCCACTTCCATCGGGGTGGCCCAGACATCCTGAACGCGGGTTCCCCTTCCTTTACATGATGACGTGCATGTGCCGCCATCCAGCCATTGCTGGGTGCCAGGCAAGCACCGCACTACACGAACCCCCCTCCCTGAGCAAGGAGAGCCATCCTGGGATGCTCAATCCTTACTCTTCCCACCGGCCTCCCTGAGCAACCAGAGTCCATTCCCAACCCCTGGTCGCCAGCATGGCAGGTGGTAAGGCGCCCAGCACCTCTGCCCTCCATGCCACCAGGCCAGTTAAAATATTCCATTTTAAAACTCACGTTAGGCTACAACTACAGCTTACTGTCCTAAGGAGTTCTCCCACTGTTGATCACAGTCCAGGCCACCACCCTCCATACCCAACCTGTCCCAGACAACTGCCCCATCCTGGCTTGCTGCCCATTCCCTAAGCCTCCTCTCCTCCCTTCTTACTCAGCTTCTTGCTCACTATCTTGCCCCACATAGTTCAAATGCAAGTCAAACCTGGCAATGTACCTCTCGAGTGTCAACCAGACCACAGCGTCTGCAGATTTATCCATCCCTACCCGCAGTAGGCAGGATGGTATACCATTACACAGCCCTGGTATTGTGCCAATCCTTTCCTCCCACCTACCTCTCACAGTTTCCCCATTTCCCAGCTGTCTCCCTCGTGTCCTGCAGTACGGCCAGTTACCATTCTAGACTGGCAACATGCACTCCCATGCAGCCACCTTCTCCAAGCAGCTGCTGATGTACTCTCCCCATGCACTCTGCAGGCAGGATGGCATACAGTGCACAACCCTGACAGCAGATCAGTTCTGCTTCTACCCTCCAGGATAGCTATGTATACATATTACAATGTAGACACTGTGCTGAACTACGGCAGCTCTCCTGCACAGGACCTCTTGCTAATGCAAACTACAAGTAAATATAATTTTGAAGGAAAAGAGTACTCATCAGATAAGTAATATGTAAAAATAGAATTTATGGCATTTACCTATCCAAATGCTAAAAGCAGATTACTATCAACATTTGTATTTCCAGGCTGGCAGACACTTCAGTATACCAGAATTCACTGATGTAGCAACATAATGTACATGCATGCATGTACGTATGTACGTACGTACGTACGTACGTACGTACAACAAAATAAAACATGTTCAGTCTGCTGAGCTGCAAGAAACAATTCTATAGTGTGACTACAGTGTCCAGGGGGAGGAGAAAGAGAGACAGAAAGAAAAGAGGTACAGTACTTTCAAATCTATCATAACACAAATGAAGTGTAAAAGAAACTAGAAAAAAAAAATGGGTTTATGCTTAAACAGAACTACCACTAATATCTTTCCATTTTCAAAAATAATTTGGAATAATATTTTATAGCGTTATTTTTCAAAAGCTCTTTTTTTTTTTTTTAATCATTTTGTTTTTATATATGGAAGCTGCAGCAACATCATATATCAATATATCAAATTAGTGGGCTAAGCTTTCATTCAAAGGAAAAAAAAATAAGAAGTTTCTAACATTAACAGGTCCAACATTATCCCACTTTGATGCAATTATTTATTTATTTAGTTTTTGTTAACCAGGTAGGTACACTAGACAAGACATTTGCCTATTTTTCAGGTACGACCCAGGAGAGTGCAGGAAATATGACATTACAACAAGATACACTTTTGGCAGTTACATAGAGTCAGGGAAAACAGAAGCATCACATAGTCAGCAGGTATACGCAATTGGTCTGAACATATATATTGCATCAACAAGGTTGCGAGTAGCGCATTAAATACAAATCATAGACATTTTAAATCCATTATATACATTATAAGGCCCCATGAGGAGGAGGAGGCAAAGTCAAGGCATTACCCAATACATAGGGTGTATAAATTGTGTACAGGACAGAGTCTATGCATGATGTACAGCGGGGGACCTAGTGAGATTATGGAGGCTTGGGGTGGCCACACGCTAAGGAGAGCTTCAAGTGTTTCCACAGGGAGGTTCTGAGGCAGGTCTGGGAGGGGGAGGATCATACCTGAGCAGGAAGGGAGTTCCATAGTCTGGGGCACAAGAGGCAAAATCTCTGTCCCCCATTTGAGTGAGACAGGTAGGGATCCTTAGGACAGCAGGGCCAAGAAATCTGAAGGAGTATGAGGGAGAAGGCAGGCAGCACGAGGAGCTCTGCCAATCCAGATGGGATGCCGGTGCCAAGGACCTTATCTGTGAAGCTTTGAACCACGTAAATTTGGAACAATTAGGGCTACAAGCTTACTTATTTTTAATGAAAGCTTGAAGTCAGATCATTACGACTCAGTCCTATCAATGCAGTTTGTGTGCGTTGATACTATCAATACTATTTTTTATATCAATGCATAAAAGTAACATGATGGCTTAAAAAAATGTAAACAAACAGTTTTACTTTTTTATTATTTTGGCAATATTACACATTAATTAGAAACTGTGTAGTTAAAACTTTTTATGCTCTTAATCATGCTACAAGCATTTCACTCTTCTCCTCACACCCCCCCACCCACGACCCCTTACTCTTATCAGAAAATAATAATGTACTGCACGTCTATCTCGGTTCATTCTTTCTTCCAATAAAAGTATCATCTGAAACAGTGAGTCTGTACAGAGAGAAAATAACATGGCATTTTGTCATGTTTCTAGTAGTTGGCAAAGATAATGGGGGGGGGGATTAATCTATTACTGTGCAAAAGGAATATACACACCGATAATGAGGCATTAACAACTTTGCCAAGGAAACTGCCGTCAGTTAAACAAGTTGATGAACCTCCTGGTTTCTCTTTTCTTCAATGCTAGAGAATTATGGGTAGCAAAGCCTCATCACTGAGCATTGGAAAAACCTTATTCTGTTTACATTCAAAGATGTGTAAGCAACAAGACACAACAGTGTGTGGGTACTAATGCGATTACCACACACTCAGGGCCATAATGGGGCATGAGTCAGAAGGATGAGCGAGTTATTGCCCCAGGAAGTGGTGATCACACTAACAACCACACCCAAGTGTCTTACAGCACTTATCAAGTGGGTCGCCAGGAAATAATTGCCAAAACAAACAGAAAAGGAAGTTTGAAAAGATAAGAAGCTAGACATGGTAGTTTACTCACCTGGTAAATGTGATTGTGGGGGAATGGCTCTCTGAGGCACTCCACCTACCTGACATCATGGGTTGTATACACCCGATAGGTTGTCTGATGCACATGTGACTGAAATTGAAGACGTCCCTTCCGAGGGTCACTGGTCAGTTCTAATCAGTTCAATGTTTTCCAAAGCTGTATCTGAAATTATGAAAAGTTATATTGCCCCCCAGTTGAACCTGGAATAATTTGAATGTGATAGCTCTGCTGAGATTTAGAAGTTATAAGATTTATTGGCATGTAAGTACATATGTGTTGTGGAAACGTAATTATAAGTGTGTGATGTCATTGTGTCCATATTGTTGTTGTCTTTGTGATCTTCACGTCATTTGTAGGGTGAGGTGGAGTGCCTCAGAGAGCCATTCCCCACAATCATCTTTACCAGGTGAGTAAACTACCAATGTGGGGATGGTCTCTGAGGCACTCCACCACCCGATATCATGGGTTATTCAAAAGCAGTGATAAATGTCTAGGGTGGGGTAGACATGATAATGTTATTGTGTCCTGTGCTTGCTGCCAGTAGAACTGCCCTGGCAAAGTTTGTCTTGGTGTTCTGAGACACGTCCAGTCTGTAATATCTAGTGAAAGTGTGAATAGTCGACCAAGTGGCTGCAGTGCAAATTTCATCTGCGGTGGCCATGTTCCTTTCCGCCCAAGAAGTGGCAATAGCTGTGGTGGAGTGTGCTTTTAGGGATGTTGGTACCTGCATGTTATTTGCATTGTAAGCCTCTGAGATTGCTTTTCTGAGGTAGGCTGCTGTGGATGTTTTAGATGCGGGTAGGCCCTTCTGCATCCCTGAGTTATGATGAACAGTCTGTCCGTTTGTCTAATATCGGCTGTTCTCGTGATGTAAGTTGTTAGGAGTCGTGTCATTCCTAGCAGTCTAAGTTGTGGGTCAGCCTGTGCTTCCTCTGGTGGAAGTTGGGCTGGAATCTCGATAGTTTGGTTAAGGTGGTATTTAGATGTGATCTTGGGTGGGAAGGAAGAGTTGGTCTCAGATATCCTGTCGTGGTAGAATTGCAGGAATGGTTCTTTATATGATAGTGCCTGTAGTTCTCCTCTCTTCTGGCTGATCGATGGCCGTTAAGAAGACTGCCTTGAGTTGGAACCATTTTATGTGAATGGATTCAATTGGTTCGAATGGTGGCTTTGTCATTGCCGTCAGTACTGATGGTAGGTCCCATGGTGGCAGCAGTGGTTTATGTGTGGACGTATGTTAGCTGCTGCTTTCAGGAATCGGATGACATCTTGGTGTGAGCCCGACATTGTGCCTTGTATCTGTCCCCTTGCTGCCCCAATGGCCTCAACCTGTACCCTTAGAGATGAGGGTGAGAGTCCTAGTTGTAGTCCCTCCTGGAGAAAGAGTAGAATGTGAGGGATGGAGCAGTTGGTGGCGTCTATTTTGTGGTGTGTACACCATTTGCAGAATATGTCCCAGTGTCATCGGTAAGTGGCAAGCGTGGATTGTTGGCATGAGGACGCCATAGTGTGTATGACTGAAGGGTGGTATCCTGCTTTCAGCAGTCTCTCCCTTTCAGGAGCCATGCCGTCAGTTGCAGTTGCTGAGGGTTTGGATGAATGAAAGGACCTTGGGAGAGCAGGTCTGGTCTGAGTGGTAGTGTCCAGGGATTGGTTAGTGCCATCGAGACCGCTGTCGCAAACCATGCTCATCTTGGCCAGTGTGGTGTTATCAGTATGACTCGTGCTCTGGATATGCAAATCTTCTTTAGTACTTGACTTATCAGTGGAATGGGAGGAAAGACGTAGGCTACTTGGAAGGTCCAAGTGGCAGAGAGTGCATCGACTCCTAGAGCCCTGTGGTCTTTGAATCGCGACCAGTATTTTATGCATTGATGGTTCCTGTGAGAGGCCATGAGGTCTATCTCTATCTCTATTGGACCCCATCTCTGGCTGAGTTGCTGGAAGACTTGCATGTGAAGTTTCCGCTCTCCAGGATGAATCATCTGTCAGCTGAGCCAATCTGCAGTGATGTTGAGTTTTCCTGCCAGGTGAATTGCAGATATTGATTTTAAGTGGGTTTGTGACCATGCCATTAGCTTGGATGTTTGTGACATCATTGCTTTGCTTCTTGTGCCTCCCTGCTTGTTTACAGTATGTATGTTTCCGTGGTTTGACTGTCTGACCTTATTTGGACATGTTTATGCTGGGTTAGTTTGGAGAAATGCAGTAGTGCTTTGAATACTGCTTTCATTTCTAAATACGTTGATGGGGTGTCTTGCCTCGGATAGTGACCATTTGCCTTGGCACTGTATGCTGTCCTAGTACTGCTCCCAGCCGACAGGTTGCGTCCGTCTCTATAGTTACATCTGGGGTAATGTCTAGTGGCATGTCTTGTGTCAGTTTGTGTCTGTTTGTACACCATGTGAGGCTTGCCTTCAGCGCTGGTGGAAGACAGACCTTTTTGGCTAGGTTGAGGTCGTGCGCGTGTCCTTGGGTTAGTAGGAATGACAGGAGTGGTCTGGTATGCCATCTTGCCCAGGGGACCGTGTCTATTGTTGAAGACATTAGTCCTAGCATTTGAGATATGTCCCACAGCATGGGTCGTCTTCAGTCCTCAGTCAGTGCGCTGTTGAAATTATTGTCTGGAATCCTTGGAGTGAGATGGTGTAACTAGTCCTCTTTCTGTGTCCACTAGCGTTCCTAGGTGCTCTACGTGGCTGGGAACTAATTGGCTTTCGTGTAGTTGAGTACCCATCCATGTTGCTGTAGGCACTTTACCACTGTTTGTGTCTCCCTTACCGATTGTTGCTGAGATCTTGCCCTGATGAGCCAATTGTCTAAGTATGGTATGACATGTATTCCCTGTTGTCGGAGTTTTGCAGCGAGAATGATGGACACCTTTGTGAATACGCGCGGTGCTGATGCCAGGCAGAATGGCAGGACCTTGTACTGATAGTGTTGTCCGAGGATGCAGAAGCGGAGGAATTGATAGTGACTGGGTCTCCATCGGTACATGCAGGTAGCGTCTTTTAGATCGATGGATGTGAGGAAGTCTCCTGGCTGCTTTGAGTGTGGACCTCATTGTCTCCATCTTGAATGGTATGTATTTTACTGACTTGTTGATGTGCTTGAGGTCTAGTACTGGTCTGTATTCTCCTGTCTTTTTTGGAACCATGAAGAATATGGAGTAGACTCCTGAACCTTCTTCTTGCCTTGGTACTGGAACAATGGCATTGTCATCTCGTAATTCTTGTATAGCTGTAGAAATCTGTGCTGTTGAGTATTTGTGCTTGGAAGTGGGTGAGTGTACCATTCTGTCTCCTCTTGGCGTCTTTGTGAATTGTATGGCATAACCATGGCGTATTATCTCCAGTACCCATTTGTCTGTGGTGGTAATTTCCCAGTGTTTTCGGAATAGAGTCAGTCTCGCGCCCACGGGCGTGAGTCTGTGCATGGTGTCTGTGTAGTCAGGATCTGGAGTTGTTGTGACGATGGTAGTTTCCTCTGCCTCTGTGTGTTGTGCCCCTACCTCTGTATCTGTTGTAGTGGTAGAGTGTAGAATAGTTTTGTCTGATGTTAGTGCCCCGGAAAGTGTGGCTTCCTCGTCTCTTGCCACGAAAGGAGTGGTATCTTCCTCTGGGACGGGTGGGCAGGTAAGTGGTTCTGGTTTGTTCTCTAGCTAGAATTCTACTGTCCTCTTTGCCTTTGAGATATTTCTCTACTGCTTGTCCGAATAGCATGTTGCCTTTGAAAGGAAGACGGTGCAAGGTGGCCTTTGATTCTTTGTTGGCATCCCACAGCTTCATCCACAGTGATCTGCATGCTCTGTTTGTGATTGCTGCTGACCTGGCATTTATTTTTTAATGCATCTACCGCCATGTCTGCCAGATATTTAGTGGAGAGTATGGCATTTTCTAGAAGTTCGGACTCATGTGATTTTGCAGGCAAGGTCTTTTGTATTTCTTGTAGCCAAGATAACTGGGCTCTTGTGGCGTATATAGCTGTGGCGGCTGCTCTGTGTTCCCAAAGCCAGCTAATTCTGTGTTCTTTTTAAGTTGTCTTCTAACTTTCTGTCAACTGGGTCTCGTAAACCTGAGGCGGACTCGGTGGGTAGAAACGCTCTTTTATTGAGGGCCGCTATTTGTGGGTCCACTGTGGGTGGTGTACACCATAGTACTAATTTCTCCTCCTGTAGTGGGTACATTCTGTCCCACAATTTCTCTCGGAATTCTGGCTGGTTCCTTGAGAACAATCTCCTCTATAGCCTCACATACTGGGAAGGCATCTGCTTGTTTCATGGCAGGTTGCAGTGACGGGAGTAGTTTGGACGTGGGCGTTGGAGTTATTGTGCCGAAGCCACGGTTTGCTGTTATTTGGCGCACTAGAGCCTGTATTGGTCTGGGAAGCACCACTTAGCTGTGAGTGTTTGCGGTTCTTGCTCTAGACTTCCCTCTTCCTCATCTGAGGAGTCGCTTGAGTCGGCCGTAACTGGTGTGTGGTCGGTTGCAATGGCGTCCGAATGTGTGGAAAGTGCGGTGTTTCTTTTCTTAGCAGGTGGGGGATGTACTTGTTGGTGTTTAGATAGTTCTGTTAACTGATGTAACACAGGTGTTAAAACCTCTTGTTGTGCTTGCGTCAGTTGGTTATTCTGGAGTATTGCTTTTGTGGAATCCGTCTGTTGTTGATTGTCCTGACTAGTAGTAGGGTGAGTGAAGTCATCCTCTGTGTCCTGTAAGTCATTTTGTAATGTGGAGTCCTCAATACAGGAGGCACACAGTCATCCTGATTGTTGGTGCGGCAGCGGTACCTTGCACTGCCTGCAACTCTTTGGTTTTGGCATGGTAACCTGGTAATTAGATATAAATGACAGGCTTAGTATACGATTGCTGCTCTGAATATAGAGTTTAATAGGTATGATTTATGGTAAAACAGTAGTAAATATCAATATTACTGTTGGTGAATGGCCTTGGCATAATTTGTTAATAGTCTTGTGGAGTGGCCTGGTAATAGTAGTGACTGTATTTGCTGTTAAGCATGCTGGCCAAATATTAGTAGTATGCCTTTAAGAGCAGTAGTGGAGCACAGCAGATTACCAGAAGGGTATTAGGGCAGTGCATATTATGTATTAGCTTGTGTCTGTTAGAATGAGAGGAAACCTGCTGTGATCTAGTTACACTCGGTAATGGCCAGCGCAAACCTGACATTTATTTACATTTGTAAATGGTAGGGAATAGTAGGCAGCGTATGCTTGTGCAAGTGCTACGCGATGCACTCTGCCAAGCGAGATCTCCCCGGAAGTCGCACGATAGTTGATGTGCCAATGGGACGCCCCACGTCCACCTCCGGTAGCTGAAGTAGGAAGTGTAGGCTAGCGCGGCATGGGCGCAGCGGTTTTATTGGGGCCATAAAAATAACATCATGGAGGCTTTCTTTGCTGTTTTCGATGCGCATGCCGTGAATGTTCGGAAAAGAACGCCATGGGGCTCAACAGGCGTTGAGGTGTATCGATGCACCGTGATCTAGAACGAATGCAGGTAGGTTGATTATCCAGCCTGCTTGAGGTAACACAATGCGACAACTTGTGAGGATCAAAGTAGCAGTGTGTGTATAGTTAGCGTCGGGGACCGCTACCAGAGGGGTGCCCCGAGCGCTGTGCCTTGAGGTAACTGCTGTCGATGTGCAAGGTAGGCATTGTGTACACTTAGCATCGGGGACCGCTACCAGAGGGGTGCCCCGAGCACTGTGCCTCGAGGTGACTGCTGTCGATGTGCAAGGTAGGCACTGTGTACACTTAGCGTCGGGGACCGTTACCAGAGGGGTGCCCCGAGCACTGTGCCTCGAGGTGACTGCTCTCGATGTGCAAGGTAGGCATTGTGTACACTTAGCGTCGGGGACCGCTACCAGAGGGGTCCCAGAGCGCTGTGCCTTAGTTGGACATGAGGGTAAATAAATCGCTTTGCGGTAGTCATTAAGCCTGATTGTGTGTCTTTCTGTAGTACCACGTCTGGAACTGCTGGTTAGGGGTGTCCAGAGCGCTGATCTCCTTTTTTGACTTACAGACCATAATGTTAGGAGGTGGTGTGCAGCGTCGGGAACCGCTGGAATAGGGGTGTCCAGAGCACTGACGTTGTAGAGGCATATTTTGCTGGTGACTGTTGCTGCTGAATCTTTGAAAGCAGTGTTTTGTGGGACTGTGCATAAATTAGTACGCGTAGTGCTGCTACTGGAATG
The DNA here is from genome assembly GCA_016271365.2 of Neoceratodus forsteri. Lineage (NCBI taxonomy): Eukaryota > Metazoa > Chordata > Ceratodontiformes > Ceratodontidae > Neoceratodus > Neoceratodus forsteri. Next base: position 34,995,118 of record JADMNL010000036.1, on the reverse strand, counting down.
CATTGTGGCTGATTGAAAAAACAGTCTGCATACACATAAACACAGTTTACTGATTTAGTTTCTGCAGCTAACTAACATGCTGATCTGCACAGAATTTTGTTGAGTGGACCGACATACCAGATAGACGTAAAGCCTGCTATGCTATCTCTAGCTAGCCTTAAAGCTGAGAATGCATAGTGCCTGTCTGAGCCATAGGAGCTATGTATATGTATATGTATATGTATATGTAAATATATATGTAATCTTTTCCTACCTTATAGTGAGTCGTTTTAAGTTTCTGTGGTCTGGAGCTCTGGAGTAGTGAGACACCCTTTCTCAGATGCACAATTTGAACTGATTAGAACTGACCAGTGACCCTCGGAAGGGACGTCTTCAATTTCAGTCAGATGTGCATCGGACGACCTATCAGATGTATACAACCCATGATGTCAGGTAGGTGGAGTGCCTCAGAGACCATCCCCCACAATGCAATTATGTTAAGTAGTCGTCCTGCTGCCAGGTATGTCCCCTACCCCATCATACTATTAGAACTGCACTCTACCGCTTAACTGTGTGCATGTGTGTGTGCGCACGTATGTGGTTGGTTAGGTCTGTGTGACCCCTGTCAGCACTATTATCCAGTTCCCACCCAGCTATCAGAAAGAGAGTGATCGTGGGAGCAAGACTAGAAGGGAATGGTCGGTAACTACAACTTCCAGTCTCCCAGAGACATTTGTGCACGCTGTATCAATAGTAATGAAAGGAGCGCACAAGTCCCTCTGGGATTTGTAGTTGGCCAAGAAACAGAGTGGCACTGAAATTTGATAGCACTGAAAATAAGTCTAGAATGGGGATCAAGAGAGCAGGTAGGGATTAGCGTACAGGCGAGCAGACTGGGCAAATGAAATAACTGGTGAATTAGGGGAAAAAAAAGGCAAGAATTTATTTTTTTACTCCACAATTGTGCTGCATAAGTAAATGACCAAAGGAAGGAAGATGTAACCTTAGTAAAACACTAATCACGACAGCTGGTTTGAGGGGAAAAAAAAAAAAACATCCACTGTCAATTCAAAATTCTAATTGGCACAATGATTTCATTTTTTTTTTTTTTTTTACTGCATCCGGATTGCCAGCACTTTCTTACAGCCGGGGATAGTGGTGTCGCCATGCACGGCTGCTGACCAATCAGAATGCAGTATTTCCTCAACCCATTTGATAAGCTTTCCCATAAAGTAATTCAGTTTGCTTACTGAAGGTGTATACAAGACAAAGTGAGCAGCTTATGAGAAAGTGCCAAACACAGGATTCAAAGTTTATGATCTTCAATACAAACACAAAACACAGCATTATTGCGTACGACAAAGGGCCACCTAGCATGTGTCTACAACGTTTGTTTTCCTGAAATTGACCTGCCATGGTCAACGCTACCCATCTAAGGCCCAATGAACACAATATCATTTTACCTGCAGTCAATGCTGGCCCTACTGAGCCCATGTGTGAATCCTGATATTGTAGCCATGTAACAGCAGTATGAAGCCACGAGAAACATGCAACTGCCTTCTCAATTCTCCCTTTTGTTTAAAAGGAACAGTCAGCATAAACAGCCACATACCCAAGTGTGGCATTGGTCCCAATTTGCACGGTGTATGCAATTTTTTTTATCTTACTTTTATAAAGCTGATTCTGCTGACTTCCAAGCGGACATCTGCTGTAACCAGGAATCCCAGAATCCCCTGCAGCTGACATCAAAGCAGGGCTGCAGCAGTGAGAGAGTCTGTAAACTTCAGTACATGTAAGAGTTTTTACAGACTCTGATCTTTTCTTTGCTGGTCCCACTGGTCTCCCTGGGCTAAGTACAGTCACAGAGGTCTCAGTAATTCAGCTTGGAAACTATACATGACCTACCACCCATACTGCGGGGCATTCTTTACTGCAAATGAAGTCAATTAAATAGTAAAGGAATAATGCACTACAGGGTGTATGTCGTGCTGGGAGAACGTCATGCCTTGGGTGGTTGGGCACGGAGCCACAGACTAAGTGCGTCCAACACGCGAGAAGTGTAGAAAAAAGGGATAAAGATTAAAAACTACATTTACAGTGTGTTTTTTGCTGTCCCCCCTCCAATGGATAGGTATACTTTAAAAAAAAATTAAAAAAAATTAAATCGTGTTGATCGACAGTTTTGCCTAGTAGATGGAGCTGCTGTTACTGAGGGACCCTACTCTCCCACACCAAGCTCTCGCTCTCTCTCACTCTCTGCTCCGTTGATCTTTATGCTGCTGGCCTGTGGAAGTGGCACCCCCCCCCCCAAACGGTCTCAGATTCGCTGGGAGACGCGATGCAGTTGGAATTTGTAGATACGCCCCCCCCCCAAACCCCCGGCTCACCATTTCGGCTGGAATGAAGGCATAAAATAGCGTTGAGGAAGTGAAGCACAGTCTTACGCACTCACTTACTACAGCAGTGGACAGTGCAATGACAGCAGGAGGGGCTGCCATGAAGCCGATTGTAATGACAGCTTAATTTGGCAGCGGGGAATATGTTGAGAGCGGGAGGCTTTGGGATCTCTGTACCATAATCTCAATTATTAAAAAGGGTCTGAGTAATAGAGCTTTCTGATTGGCTGTGAATATTCTACCAACCTTACGTTAATCTTTTATTAACATACATGTAGAGTCTTCAGGTCAGTTAATCACCCTCTAGGGCACGTGACATTTGGCTATGCCTCATGCAACATTATACCCCATAGGGTGAGTAACAGGCCATTAACATAACCCCATGTCATGCCTTATTGTTTAATCACAAGATTCACATCAACAAGGTTGTTGTTCTCCTTCTCCGCTGCAAATCAAAGAGTCACTCAGAAAGCAGACAGTCTGATCTGTCACCGAGTGGCCCTGCAAACTGAATACGGAAATTTCTTGAATAACTGTGTGGGAGGAACAGGAAGGAAGGCCAAAAAACCCAGGTTAAGGTGTAAACCTGGGACTCATTCTCCCCAGGATGGTGAAGGGGATGCACTTTCATGGGAAGGGGGTGCCACCCTACGTCACTAAACAGCTGTCCCTAGCAGCCAACTCACGAGTGGAACTCGGCATCAGTCTCAGAGTAGACTGCTCTAGGTGACCCATCACAGCAGAGGACTGGCACTGGGCAAAATGACAACAACACTGAGCAAATGAGAACCAGAGGAATAAAGGCGGCATAGAACGGGACTTAGACTTATATCGCACCTGTTAAACTCAAGGTAGGTAGATACATTTAAAGGGCCCTTCTACAGCCAAACCAGTGTAAAAGGAAGAGAAAAAAGAACCGTTAAGCTAACAATCCAACATATAAAATAACATCCAGTATCTCAAGTGCTTTACATGTAATTAGTTGTATACCAGTACTGTAAAGACTATGTGCACACAAACAAGGCAGCCATGGTATGCTCTCCAATACATCACACACAGCTGTAAACAATTGCAGAGTTTATATATTGAAAGAAGGATGCCGGGATGTCCCATAGCATTGATTACTCACATCATCCACATAAAACGCCACGAGATATAGATAGCAGGGACATCAGACGTGGGTTTCTCTCTTCCTGAAGGTAAGCTGCACAGCTTCCTGGAATAGAGTGCACAGGCTACCCATCATTTGTGCACTCCCTGATGGGTGGTCATGAAGCAGCACTGGCATTAGCCATCAAGGTAGCCACTCGCTTCCTCTCAGAGTCAGAGAACAAGATGTGGCCATGGCAGCCCGGATGACTTGGGGAGGGGACTCCCAGCTCAGTGGACAAGGAAAGTAATGTGGAAGTTATGTGTTCCCAATAGCCAATGGCTACCCACAATGTGGCTTAAAACCCATCATTTGCACTGTGGCAGCTCACTGTGATGTCACTGGAGGACAGGGCTCTTGTGCAAGCCTCAGAATTCCAGTGGGGCCACCTGGTGGCTGAGCTTGTCACGGAGGGAAGGCATTCAGAGGGTGACGAGCCACATTTCATTTGCACACCCCTCCTGCCAGCCAACCCTAAGCGCCACTGGAGCCAATCTGCCAGCACAGTGATAGTGTTACCACTTGTTACCCGATGACCCGGGTTGAGGAATGAGCCTGAACCATCAGCGAGTTGGCTGTGGGAGGAGCGAGCATCCCAGAGGATGCTCTATTCCTTGGGGCAGGTGGTACTGTAGCCTCTTCTGTGCTACCACCACCTGGGTGACAATGGTGGGCAGTGCAAGCTGGCGATCGAGGGAATACATCGATGGGGCAGACACACATGGTCATGCAAGTCACTGGTCCATTACTGGAGTCCTAGGGGGCACAAACAAAAAGCAGAACTGCCCTCAATATAATTAGTGAAGCCTCCTCCACACTGCAGGTCCCACACCACTGATTATGGTTCCCACTGCCTGCCGCGATAATAGCCAAGTCAGGGAGGCCCAGGCGGTGGAAGGGAAGTCACAGAGAAGACAAGTAGCAAGTCTTTGTGGGTCTGGGTCACTGTGGATCAGGTTGCCAAGACTGGGGAGATCTGCAGGCAATGGCACGTCCTCGACAGGGGTTGGGGGGGTGACCCTTGTGGCAGGGCCACAGAGCATTCACGCTCCACCATAGAGGAGCCGTGCGTCTGTGAAGCCATATTGGCACTGCGCTATGCCACTGGGGAGGCCTGCAGCCCCACCACTTTGGAGTCTGATCCAATCAGATCTCGAAAGCTAAGCTGGGTCACACCTGATGCCAATGAACACCAGGTACTGCAGGAAGTGGTGCTGGGGGGGGGGGGAGAAGAGAGGCAATGCTGAGCATCCAATAAGGAAGCGGTTAGAATCTCAAGCTCTCCTGAGAAATTTAAATAAAACTTGAAAAATAACTTTCCGATACCAAACCAGTACAAATTGATCAGTGATCAGGCAGTGAGTGAAGTCTCAACAAAATGGGTAAGCCTCACGGTGCCACTGCAGCCACAGTGGACTTTTCCACTTCGAAAGGTCCGCATCATGAGGGAAGACCTGCATAGCAGAAGGCAGCCAAGTTGGTTGAGCTGCCGGCAGGGAAAGCAACCCTAACAACCATACAGACAGACAACCTTGCATCGACTGGTGAAAACGGTCCAAGATTTGGATCATAAATTTGACAGACTAACTCCCAGAGTTACAGCCTTGTAGACACACATAGATGCCTGTGAACAGATAGTCCAGAGATCAGAGGATTGCCGTCTTAAAAACGGCAGATGTGATAACCAAACTGACCAAGGAAAATTCCTTGCTCCGTCAACACCTGGAGAATGTGGGATAAAAAAAAAAAAAAAAAAAAAAATCAGGCAAGGGAGAGAACTCTGCAGATGGTGGGACTTTCAGAAAACAGCAGAGGGGAGGACTGCTTAACATTTGCCTCAGCCTTATTAACTGATATTCTGGGACTGTGGGAGAAGGATCCACTACTCTCCCTTAAGAAAGCATTCCACCAGACTCTAGTAGGCAGCAGCAGACACCTCCATGCCTGAGCTTTCAAGGTGGTCTGTACAGGGATCAGGGACGAGGACAGATCCCCAATGATATCAAGGAGATGCAGATTCTTACAATATGGAGAAGAAACACTGCAACTCTTCCCTGACTCTTCTTATAGCACCAGTGATGGAAGGCATCTGATGGGGTCAGGAGTCTACTCCTCTCCTATAGTACTCACCAATGAGGGAAGGCATCTGTTGGGGTCAAGAGTAGACTCCTCTCCTATAGCACTCACCAATGAGGGAAGCTATCTAATGGGGTCAGGAGTCGACCGTCACCTGAAACGAACACCGACTGCTTCTACTGGTGAAACATAGATTAGTGTGGAACAGCACAAGTATGTTTTTAATGACCCAAAAGAGGCAGATAAGGGTTCTGACCTCATCTGTGGGAATTGGCCTTTTGCAGAGTGAGACTTTTCACTTTTATAATAATATTGGACTGATTGTATTGTGACTTTTACCAGTGACTCAGGGTATTTTTAGTTGCATGGGCATCAGGCAGCATGGGTGCATGAATTTAATGACCGTTCCATTGCGAGCAGCTCCTCAATCTATCACACGTTCATGCAGACTGAGACAATATGGCAATCTGAAGGATCACACAACCATGCAGGCTGGTTCCTTGACTGCTCTGCATCAGAGTCCTGGAGCAAGTAACTCACTTTGGCTACTTAAAATGGATTAAGTAATCAATCATGGGTCACCATACCTTTGTCTAGTCTCACCCGTTAGTTTACTTTCTAATTTGCAGGTTTGGTTTAAACAATGAAATGAAATGAAACTTTATTTAAGTGGCGCCTTTCTCAAACCAAAGCGCCTTACAATAGTTAGAACAATAATCAATAAATAAATAAAAATCCATAAATTTATAAAACACAATCTATACAACACTAGATCTGAGCTCCAATTTACAATCAATTAATTAAAATTAATTATCGACCATAAATAGGCCTTGAGGGCTTTTTTAAACTCCTCCATGGTCACACACTGATGAAGCAGACAGGGTAAAGAATTCCAGAGGGTCAGAGCAACAAACATAAAAGCACGAGCACCTGATGACTTTAAAGAAACCCTCGGAATCTCTAGCAACCTCTCGTCCGCCGAGCGGAGAGATCGCCCGGGGTGGTAGGGAACCAAAAGCTCTTTCAGGTAGTCTGGACCCTGTCCGTGTAGGGCTTTGTAGGTCAAAAGACCTACTTTAAAGGTGATCCGCCACTGAATCGGCAGCCAGCGCAGATCGCGTAATACCAGCGAGATATGACAGGTACGACGTGTACCCATCAATAATCGGGCCGCAGCATTCTGCACTAGCTGCAAATGGCAGATATCAACCCCAGGAAGCCCTAGATAAATGGAGTTACAATAATCCAGGCGTGAGGTCACAAAAGCGTGAACCAGCATAGGAAGGTCAGCTGGCGGAACAAGGTGCTTAATCCTGGCAATGTTCCTGAGATGATAAAAGGAAAGTTTGACAACTGCCGACATCTACAAACACAGTGTCAGTTCATTGTCAAAAATAACCCCCAGGTTCCGCACCCATTCAGAGGCAGGGAGCTGGATACCTCCCAGAAATAAACCCGAGGATAAACCAGCTCCCATCCCCTCTACCTTGCGACCTGGGTCCACAACTAATACCTCTGTCCTCTCCAAGTTCAACTTTAGCCAGCTCGAACTCATCCAGTCTTGGATTTCAGTGAGGCAGCTATTAATGACCGAGAGAGCTCTATCCTGGTTGGTTGCAAAAGACAGGTAGAACTGAGTATCATCTGCATAGCAGCGAAACTTCAGCCCATACCTTCTTACAATGTCTCCAAGGGGCAGCATATACACTGCTAACTACATGGGGGACAACACCGAGCCCTGGGATACCCCACATGACAGTGAGAGTGGGCAGGAAGAATTTAATCCAGACACCACTCTGAGTCCTGTCAGTGAGGAAAGATCTAAACCAGCCGAGGGCTGTCCCTGACAGACCACAGATAAACTCCAGGCACGCGAGAAGTACCACATGGTCCACAGTATCAAAAGCTGATGAGAGATCAAGAAGAACGAGAATGGAACAATTCTTCTGATCTCTAGCCATCAGATGATCATTGAGCACCCAAACCAGCGCTGTCTCAGTACTATGCCTCTTTCAAAAACCAGACTGGAGGGGTTCATAGATGTCATGGATGGTTAAGTGGTTCTCCAATTGTGCACCACCTACTCAATAATCTTTCCAACAAAGGGAAGATTAGAGATCGGTCTGTAGTTAGCATGGCAGTTAGAGTCCAATGTAGTTTTCTTCAGGAGGGGTGTCACTACCGCCTCCTTCAGGGAGCTAGGAAACTCACTCGTATCCAAGGAGCTCCAGACTATCCGTGCTAGAACCGGGCAGATAGTCTCAAGACAACTCTTTATCAGGGAAGTCGGGCCTGGGTCTAAACTACAGCACGTAGGGCGCGTACTTTGGACAATCCTCATGACATCAATGAACTCAGGCCAGTCAAAGGAACTCCAGGAGAAATCAGAGGGAGCAACCAAACACTGATCAGAAACATCTCCAATAGAGGGAGCAGGTTGGAGTGCTGCCCTAATGTCGGCCACCTTATCTGCAAAGAAGCGAGCAAGCTCATCACACTCTAGTTGTGAAAAGGCTTTCCGAACCTGGAGACAGGCTGGGTTGCACAGTCTGTCAACAGTTCAAAAAATCTGAGCTGGTCGGTTCTGAGCAGCCGCAGTCTCTCTGGACAGGAACTCTGCCTTCTTATGAGAGATTGTGGAATGAGAGAGTTGACAATGTTCCATCAATCTAAGATGGTCGGCATCAAGGGCAGTTCTCCGCCAACAACGTTCTAATCTTCGTTCTTGTCGCCGCATCTCTTTCAAGGCCTCATCAAACCATAGAGACCGAGGTCGAAGGGGGAGAGGACGAACACGGACAGGAGCAATTTGATCCAGAGCCGAGGAGATAGCCATATTATGGGCCAGCACCAAGACATCAGGATCATTGCTCACTTCAGAAAACTCCGATAGGTTAAGTGCCGCTACCAGGCCTACAGAGCTAATATCTCGTAAAGAGCGGCATTTAACCATCTCCACCGGGGTAGGCCTACAAGGGGGGGTGCAAAAACTGAAGCCCACAGTGTAATGATCGGACCAACTGACGGGTTCCACCCCTACGTCAGTGGCCTCAATCCCCAGGAGGAAGACTAAATCCAAAGAGTGACTGCTTTTATGCGTGGCAGAAGTAACCACTTGTGTGAGATCCAAAGATGTCATTAATTGGAGGAAATGTTGTCCAAACTGCGAATATTCATCATCGACCCAGGCATTAAAGTCACCCAGGACCATCAGCCTGGGAGACTCAAATGCCATGTCGATGATGAAGTCAGCCATTTCCTGTAGAAAACATTTCTCATCCCCTGGTGGATGGTAGATGAGAACAATTCTACATCCCACACCTGCCACAGCGGTATACTCAAAGGATTCCACCTCCTCAACTGGTACACTTGTGAGTCCCAGTTCGGTCTTGAAACAGACCACAACCCTCCCCCACCAACCTCGGGCGGTGTAACACAGAGTACCCAGCTGGAATTGCTGCCTCCAAAATTGGCCCGCCATTACCATCCAGCCAGGTCTCGGTAATGCAAGCCCGATCCACCGACTCCTCAAGATCTGCAATAACTGCAGTCTTGTTCCTAATGGATCTGGCATTGAACACCACCACTCAGGTTGGACGGGTCACTGAAGTGGAACAGACTACTTGCCCAATACCATTAATAGCAGAGGTGCCCTTGGGTATGGAAACCAGACAAGGAGAACTGTGACGATCTAAAGATATTTGGGACCATAAGGGTGTAAAACCATTTGGGACACTTACTAACAGCGCTGCAGCACCTCAAGTTTTACTAAAGTTTCAATATTGCTATAGAGTTTTTAAAGTTTTACCAGTTTGTAACTTAAAATGCAATACATTCTTGGGAGTTGGCAAACAGGTTTTGAAATACTATTTTCAAGTTGCACTGGGGAATCATTAGACCGTGCAGGTCAAAATGGTGATGGGGTAAGGGTCAAAAATCCTACACTGAATACCTATAGTACTCCCTTGGCTGTCTGCATTTGGGATATTTGTTTAAAAAAAAAAAAAAACATAACGGCCACAGCCCTCCCCCCACGATGGTGTACCTAATGAGGGGGTCGCCACTGTTTCTTTGCAAGTTTTTGCAGTATTATCGTGATATCCTCCTGTAGATTAAATGTTTGTAGGTTTTGCTCACAAAATCTAATAAACATAAAATTTAAAAAAAAAAAAAAAAAAAGGAAGAGGTGTTGGTGGCTCAGCAGGGGAACTGTCCCCTTGGTTAAAAGTAACCATACTGATACCCCAGCACGGGGTTTGGGGGACACTGTGCTGTCACAGGTGCTGCATTTCAAATGAGATGTTAAACTGAGGTCCAGTCTGGTCCGTCGGTTGTGGTGGCTTTTCAGGTGAACTTCAAAGCTACCATGGCACTTATCAAAAATGTAGGGGAAATTTCTGTGGTGCCGTGGCCAGATTTCCCAAATTCCATAACAAAAAAAACCAGGTTTGATATCAGTCGGATTGCCGCTGTCCCACTGGACGAGGCAGGAAAAAAAAAAAAAAAGGGAGGAAGAACATTCTAGTCCTGCCTTCCCAGTAAACAAACCAAATAATTAAGGTAGATGGAGCTAGGGAAAGGGAAAAAATATCCCATGCCTGCCTGAATGATGGCTGGTACTCATGGACTGGCACTGTTTAGAAAGGGCCTATGGGAACCCGTGGTGCTGGAGTCGATTGGTTGCCAGGCTATACAGCCTTGTGGACGGCAGAAAACTTATATGAAAAAACGTACCCAGGTAACCAATGAGAATAGTTACAATAAGTACCTGTTTGTTCATACTGAAACTGAATCTTAGTTGAGCAAGGTCTTGGGAGTTTTGCTTTTTATGTGCCAGTAGATTACTGTAAAAAGATAAGCCTTTACAAGTAGTAGAATCTTGCTCCTACCTGGAAGCGTTCAATGGGATTTTCCCAGCTACTGGATAGCTCTGTTTATGCTCTCAGACTGCTCCCACTCGTCGTCTGCTTTCTCCCTGAATGTTTACTGCTCCCAGTTCTGGCGGTGAGCAGACAGAAATGCTGCCACGTGTTGAGGCAAAAGGACTCTTTATGGGTTGCTTGACTGCTGTTATCTTTAATAAGCCAGCTTTCACACTGAAAAACTTTTTTTTTTTTTATAGGAATCAAATCTCCAAACCTAGTGATTTATGCAGCCCCTTATTACAAGTCCTACAACAAAACCGGGCCACCTAAGTTCGGGCCTATGCAGTCAAGACCCGTAAAGAATTACTGGATGAGATGGAAAGTAATACTGCTCTCACATTTAGCAGAATTCTGCCATCAAAGGAAGCAAGTACAATTTCCCAGAATTTAAAACACATAAATTTTTTTTTTTCTTAAAGCTTTTTTGGGCCCCTGGCACGCTGCCACGAGCCTGCTTCAGGCATCCCCAGCCTCATCTGCCACTTGCCCTGTCGTCATGCTGGCGATGATCTACAGTGGGCACTGACTGTCATTAATGGCAACTGGTGGGCATACATATTTTTCTCCCCCTTATTGTCTTCCTTGCCCTTCCCCCTCCACAAACATCCCTAGCCCAGGTTGTGCATCTCCACCCACGGCCTCTCAGCTGTACACAGCGATGTCCTGCGGGTGGAGACGAGCTCCCTTGGCCCACCACAGGGGCCACTACAATACCAGAGCCAGGATACCTCCCTCTCCTTGCTGGAAGTGCTGCTGCATGGCAGTGCTACCCCGGTTCCCAGACTTCCCAGAGTTCTTTCCAGAACCCGAGTCGCCGGCACATAAGCCCATGGCGCTTCCACTGGGCCATCGAGCAGCCCCTTAATATTTGGGGGGGGGGTAAGAGAGGAGACAGAGAAAATTTAAAACAAAGGCAATACCGCCTGGATGACACAACAAAGGCTTGGGAACCAGGCAAGTGGCAACTCCAGTTCAAATGCCACCATAGTCACTTATACGTTGGGCAACCCCAAACTAATCACTTAAAGCAGCAGTATGTTAGTTGACAACAAATATCAGCATTCTAGATGCAAGTAATAAGCCACGACACGGTGTGTATTATAGGATTTTAATGTACGGCCCAGGGATGTAGCAAGGCATGAGACCAAAGGCCAAGTCCTTATGCCCTGGGAAGTGCATTAAAATCCTATGATGCACACCCTGGAGGGCTTATTACACTTATAAAATGGCTCTATGTAGGTTTTTGGGGATGGAAAATAAGATCTGTTACCCAACTATGCGTTTATACAGATTTAATGCATGGTCAGGTGACACCTCTTGACCAACGAAATTTCTGGATTTTTTTTCTTGCCATTTTATACATAGATGTATATACATACATATACATATATGTATTTGAAAATCTTTAGATTCTTCCCCTGTTAATTTTTCCATACATTTTTAAAAACAGCTGTCATAACTAATTTTGTATTTAATGGCAAGACATTAAAGACTGCCATAACTCCCAATTTAAAAAAAAAAAAAAAACTCTTCTGCTGAGGTTGCTTTTTGAATGTACAAACTAGAGTCATACTATAGATGTATTAGGATGGTGCAACCATGTGTGTCTGATGGCAAACCACGTGTCTGAGGGCAAACAGCATTGAATCATGCCAAAATAGTAACGGGAAATTGTCAACCCTATTAGGCTTCAATGTGTCTAGTTATTAAAAACAATTTAAAAAAAAAAAGCGCATGCTACGATTGCTCACATTCTGTAGAGATTGCTGCTGTAGCATTCTGATTTTTTTTTCTTCAAGTGAAGTAACAGACAGCTCATCATACTGGTGTTATGACACAAAAACATGCTCAACAGTCCTTGATCAATTACCGCTGCGTCTTTCCTGGACTTGAGAACACCCCTTACACAGTCTAGTCACTCATGATGCAGTGGAAGGAGAAGAGACTACTGCATCACAAGTGGCTACATTGTTTTGGGGGGTGACTTTGCCAAAATGGGTGAGTGCCTAAGGAATGCATTAGCAAATGGGCAGGAAGGAGGGGTGGAAGAACAATGGGGAATAATAAAAACTGCCATCACAGAGGTAACAAGCCTTTGTGTAAAGCAAATAAACAAAATGAAATGAGGTAAGAAACCACTATGGTTCTCAAAGGAAGTGGCAGTGAAGGTTCAAGAGAAAAAGAAAGCATTCAGGAAGTACAAGGAATCACAGAAGGAACAGACAGAGAACTGTATCAGTTAAAGCAAAGGAAGCTGGAAAGGCAGTCAGAACAGCAAAGGCCCAAACCGAGGAAAAGATAGCCAACTCTGGTTAAGAAGGGGACAAACCTTTGGAGGTACATCAGGGAGCGAAGTTAATCAAGGGAGGGATAGTGAGGCTTAACAAAGGGGAGGAAGGTGGGCAGAGGGTGACTGTGAAAGGCAGATACACCAAACAAATATTTTGCTCAGTATTTACAAAGAAGAGGGAGGTACCTAAAACAAACAGTAGAAACACTCTGATACAGAAGTTGATACCAGCCCATTTACAGAAGAAAGGGTTCTGAAAGATCTCTTAAAACTGAAGGTGGACAAAGCAATGGGGCCTGATGGGATTCATCCCAGAATTCTAAAAGAACTAAGGGTAGAACTAGTGACACCACTGACTACCCTCTTTAACAAATCATGGGAGGATGGGTGGTACCCGAGGACTGGAGGAGGGCAGATGTGATTCCCTTCACAAAAGTGGGAGCAAGGCAGAAGCAGGAAACTACAGACCTGTTAGTTTAACCTCAGTGGTAGGGAAAATGATGGAATCACTTCTGAAGGAAAGAATTGTTGAGTATCTAGAGGCAGAGGGCAGAGGACCCAAGGCAGCATGGATTCACAGCGGGAAGGTCATGCCAGACAAATCTGATAGATTTCTTTGACTGAGTGACCAAAGTAGTTGATCAGGGAGGGGCTGTGGACATGGCCTACCTAGACTTTAGAAAGGCATTTGACACAGTCCCACACAAAAGATTAATATACAAGTTAGCTAGCCGGAGTGGGTCCCAAGATGACAGCCTGGGTAAGGATTGGCTGGAGAATAGGACACAGAGAGTAATAGTAAATAGGTCCATTCTGAAAAAGGGGTTAGCAGTGGGGTACCATGGGGTTCAGTATTAGGACCGGTCCTCTTCAATGTCTTTATGTTTACACTGCAGAGGGACTGGAAGGAAAAGTAGGTCTCTTTGCAGATGACACAAAGATCTGCAACAGAGTTGATGCACAAGGTGGGGTGGAAAGGATGAGAAGGGACTTGTCAAGGTTAGAGGAATGGTCAAATGTATGGCAGCTTAGATTCAATGCTAAGAAGTGCAAGGTAATGCACCTGGGAAACAAAAACCCAGGGGAAGAGTACACAATGGGGGGTGAGATACTAACAACAACAAAAACAGAAAGGGACCTGGGGGTAGTCATATCAGATGACCTAAAGGTGGGCAAGCAATGTGAGAGGGCAGCAAGGAGGGCTGGGGGGATACTGGGATGCACAGGGAGAGGCATCACCAGTAGAAAACAAGAAGTTATTATCCTCTGTACAGACAGCTGGTGAGACCACATCTGAGTACTGCGGCAGTTCTGGAGACCCAATCTCCAAAGACATAGACAGGATGTAAGCTGTCCAGAAGAGGGCACTAAAATGGTGCAGGGTCTGCACCGGAAGACATATGAAGAGAGAGACTTAAGGAGCTTATATGTATAGCCTCAAGGAAAGGAGGAGGGGGGACATGATAGAAACTTTCAAGTATCTCAAGGGAATCAACAAAGTCCAAGAGGTAGCATCTTCCAAAAAAGAGGTGTGCAAGAACAAGGGACACAATTTGAAGATAGAAGAAGCGGCTCAGAAGTGGTAAAGGAAGTATTTTTCACAGAGAGGGTTGTGGATGTATGGAGCGGCCTTCCAGAGGAGGTTGTGGAGTCAAAAACAGTGGTGGAATTCAAGCATGCGTGGGACAGTCATAAGGAAATTCTAGGGGGTGGGGGTAGGAAGAAGTAGGCTGCTGGTTAACCAGGATCTGCAGCTTATCCATCAGGTAGGGAAATGGGCAGACTGGGTGGGCCAAGAGGTCCTTGTCTGCCATCAAATTCTATGTTTCTATGTTTCTCAATGTTCAGAAAGTATGCAATAAGGGTAGATTAAGGATCTGAAGCAAAACGAGGTTGGGTATAACTGCACCATAAGCATGCATTTCACTTCTGCTAAAAAGGGAGGCAGATAAAACAACCTGCAATATCAGTGCATTTTTGAGAGGGTAAGACAGAAAATGTAGGCTTGCTTTAAACCAGAATAATGTGATGCAAAAAAGGTGCCAGTCTTCTTTTGAATCTTTTCATGGTGGGCATAGTAAAGGAGGAGGACAGTTTTGAAATGCTTCAAAAATCCTATCTGTGGGATGAAAGAAAAGGAACAGAAAATTGGGCATATTGATGTTCTTGCCAGAAAAAAAATAAAACACCCCATAGTGACCAACAAATCCTGCTGCTCTATTGTCTCAGTAACTGTCCAACCAGCAGTAAAACTGCATAAGAAGCACAGCCTGCGATCCAGCACACAGAGTGGGGCATGCTACTTGTTGGCAATCCAAAAAAGGGATTGTATAAATCGTCTTAGTGAAAATGGGAACTGAAGGGCAAGAGATTTACTTACATACAGATGCTTGAATCTACACATATACAGTGCATTTGTGAAGCCAGAAACCTTGCACACAAAGTAGATCTGCTTATGCCCTTAGGAAGCGGCTTTGCCCTCAAAATGTCGGCTACCTAATGAGCAGAATTTTGTGCAAAAGCCGGAGTTATTGAAAAAACATGCAGTAATAAAATGGACATCATTGTAGTTTTGATGTGGTGAGTGGGTCTATATTTCCTAACCCGTATCCTTGCAAGGCAGGCTTGTTGGAAACAGTCTCATCCGCTTTCTTTCTTATCCAGAGAGGTCTTTGTTGGCTATCCCAGATCAGTTGCATTGAGATACTACGTTTTGGTTAAGCTATCTCGTGTACAGAACCTTAAATCGGGAGAGGACATGCCTTCATTAATCTGCATGTTCCATTGCATCCCTAGCTAGAGGGTCCATCTCTGGCCTGAATACTGCCCTGACCACCACATTCCCTGGCATTTCCACTATCAACGGGGTCCCTCCATGAATTCCTTTTTCTGGGAGGGAGAGGAGTCTCCCAATATCCAGAGCACTGATGGGAGGCAGAGATGGTTCTAAACTGCCAAGTTTGAACAGTGGGATACCAGGGGGATTCTATGTCAGCCGTCCAACTCCTTTTCCACACAATATGCTCCCCCAAACTGCCTGCTCCTTGGGAACACAGAAGTATACTGTATGTGCATTCTCCCAATACTCAGTACTCCCGAATACTGTGCCACCTGTAGTCACCCAGATGGCTGTTTTGCATCAGCAGCCCCTAGCTCCCAGATGAAACTATCCACTGGGATGCTCAATCCTCTCACGCTAAATGCGTTGATGTCTCAGGACACAAATCCAAGTTGTTGGCACCACAGGCAGTGCCTGAAGCCTGACACTATCTTTCTAATCATTCCTTTCTAGTTCAAGGTTAAGGATGCCTAGAACATGCTGGTCCTTTAGCACAGGGGTAGTACTACCGCCTGCATTGCAAGTGACCCCTGTTTGGGAATGACCGCATGCCGTCAGGGGGAGGAAAGATTGCGTGTCCCAGGTTCTGCTCTCCTTCTTGGGGTGGGGGGGGAGAGGAGGAGAGAGGACACTGCTCTCCTTGCATGATTGCCACCAGGTGGAGACCAGTTGGCAGTAAAGTCAGGAGCACAAGGAAGGGGAAGGGGTTGCCACCAGACATCCGTCACACAAGCAAGCCACATGCATAACCATGCCACTGCATGCCAGCAACCTGGGGAGAAGCATCAGGTGGCACGTGGAAAACAGCGGTCATCCAAGTCGGGCCCCCCCAGGCTCTCACACTACCAACACGACTGGCACCCACCACACTGTGGTCCAGAGTAAGAGGTGGCTAATCAGTAAGTCCATGAGAACGTCAGTGAGGGGTGCTGCCACATGAGATTGGACAGACAAAACTTTATGGGAGAAAAAATGGACACCTAGAACAGGGGGTTGATTTTACCTTTTTTTTTTTTTATATAAACACACCATCATTGATTAGGTCCAAGGCAGGCCTTCAATTTGGAAACTTCTGCTACAACATTATACTGTAGGCCACCAGAATTTGGTCTACGGTCAAAAGCTCCTCCAAAAAACAAACAAACAAAAAAAAACAGTCCAGTTCTGATAGCTGAAATTAATCCAACGGTAATATAAATTCAATATAAATTCAGTAGTACGGGGAGTTTGGCTAGACAGGGTAAGAAAACTAAAAAAAAAACAATCTACAAAAGAATGATATATAGTCTGGGCTTCAATCATAAGTGATATAATGTTGCACTTTTTCCTAACCAAGCTTTCCAAATATGCAAGTTCAGGGAATTGAGGCAGAGAAGAACAATAAAGACGCCACTCCAGGTGTCTGGTTGCATTTTTGTGCAGAATTCTTGACTGCTTGCAAGCTACACTGCCTGGAGCGGTTCTTCTGCTTGAATATACAATACAGCAGGACTATTACTGGGGGGGGGGCCAGAAGAGACACCCAAGGTAGTCAGCAAAATGTTCTCTTTATCCATACATCCCTGTGAAGTGGACTGCATAGTTTGCGGAGCAAATCGAACTATGAGGAAGTCTTATCTATGCACATGATACCAAACTGGCTCGTTTTTGCACCGGATAGGTACAACATGGTCTCTCTGCTAGGCCAATGTCGAAAACATAACAAATTTCTGACCAAATGGCCTCCAGCTGGTTAAGCTCAAATCTGGGTAAGACTGGATTTATGCTGGTGGAACCTTGCCCTTGTGGGTACGTTGACGAGCGTATTGCCAACACATCCATCTTCTTTTGCCATAAAGGTTTTTCTCCATGGGTTGCAGGTAGGCGGCTGTTGGGCATGTCCCGGCTCCTCCCCACTGTCACTTGACTTGTCTCCCCCAGCAATCAGGGGTCCCCCCATGGACAGCCCCCAGTGGCGGGGCTGGGGTGGGTAGAGCTAACCCCCGTACACAAATCCAGAGCAGACAGCTGGGTGATGATGTGGACTGGAGAGTGGCATGGCTTCATTAAGCCCACCCCAGCCCTTTTCCATTTTCTGGGCCCTCCACTTATCTAAGGCATGCACACCTGTGCGTGCACATGCAGACTCACATGCAACATGGATTCCCACAATCCCCCTGCCTACTTTGCTTCTCCTATCCCGTCCCACCACCAGGCTTTTTTATATGGCATCCTGCAAAGAGCTGTGCAAGAACTGGGTTGGGGGGGGCACTTTAGATTGCAGGCAATCACTAGGGGGGGAAAAAAAATAATCAGGTTGTGGCGGTGGTCCGCAGTGGAGTTTTCCAGTTAAGGAATATTACCCCATCAAGCCTTGTCTTGCTCATGAGGACCTGGTGACCCTAGCACATGCCTTTTTGACGTCTAGACTTGATAACACTCTTTACCCAAGGCTATTTGGGAAGAAGTTAGGCCATCACCTGCAGCTAGCATAGAACACTGCAGCCAGACAGATATTGGGGAGTTAAAATCTCCAAGCACATCTCTCACGTGCTGCGGGAGCTGCACTGGTGCACAGTTCAGTGGCGCACCACTTTCAATATAACAATAGCATACAGTGCCACCCACAAGGGCTAAGCACTCTTATTAAAGTTTCTGCTTGTGATATCTTGCAGGATACTGCAGGAATTCAATTTAATTCCACAGCAATTACTCCAATTTGCCATGCAGTAAACTGCAATATGTCTCACTGAGCACCTGAGCCTGGTAGCAGCACCATTCAAAGCCCTGCACGGACAGGGTCCGGACAGCCTGAAAGATCTGTGGGATCAGAAGTACAACGATGTGCATTTCAGAGTTCACCAGCAACAAATGGACAAAGGGCAAAAGTCAGCATATTAGGCAATAAGTACCGCTGATTGGCTGTCACCGCTGATTGGTTGGCTGTCACCTAGTGGAGGCTAGGTGATACAACAGCTGTCACCTAGCTTGATGGCCGGGTGCCATTGTTGAGGCATGCCACATCTTTATACTGTATATGCACGCCATTGCACATCTGCTGGCCCTGGATCAGGAAGTAACGGAAGGAAAAAGCCATCCACAGACAGGGCGATGCTGGTGACCCCACAGGCCCTGCACAACCCATCGGGCACCCACTCACCCATCGCAGTAAGTAAGCAGATGGGGTAAGTCCTGAGGGACAGTGGGTGATGGGGCTGGGGGGGACCACTGGTAGAAGGATAATCAAATGAAAAATAAAAATAAAGAAATAAATAAAAATCCTAACCTGGTGTAGAGCGAGCTAGCTGTTTCTACATACGGGTAAGTGCCTAAACACTTACATCAAGAGCACAATGTAAGAGATATGATGTAGTAAAAAAAAAAAAGGACCCCAAGTCTGGAAAGAACACTAACCTACTGTAGCAAGGGGGGTCTACTCCAGAATCCTGCAGGTATACCATAAACCAGACCATTTGTCATCCTCTTTTGTCTCCGGGTAATTCGAACCACCTGCTCTGTTTCATGGTCTTTTCACTTCATGCTCTTCACTCGAGCAGGGTTTCTTGAATTTCAAATTTTTTCTCTCTCCCTGCTATATTCCCAAAGGGCTGTAATTCTGTTCAAAATACACCTTGGCTCTACTTGACACTTCATTTCTTAACCCTTTCAGGGCTGGCTGTTCTGAAGCTGTACAATCTTGTGACAGGCTCGAGTTAAAATCTCAGAAGTTTTCAGCCACCAAATACAGACATGTTGTTTATTTGCTTGTAATCTACACATCTTGGGAAAAGGGTCTTGCCAGCTTGGGTGGAAGGGTGACAATGACCCTTTAATTTCTAAGCAACTTAACCTAGAGAGACATCAATTCAAGCAGGGTCATCCTTGCACATGCTGATCCAGCCGGGGGGAGGGGGAGGAAGACACTGCAACATGCCAAAGTCATATTAAACTTACTCCCTGCTCTGTTTGTACACAATAAGACAAGACAGTGTGTGGGGTTCTTATCCTAACCACATGCCCACGTGCATTGTGAGGCACAAGGCATGTGTGCAGAGTTCCTTCAACCCCCTGTAAATGTACTTCAGGAAAAGAAACCCCACGCCCTGCAGTGACTTACTGCTCTTACAGAGAGTACTCAGTGCGAAGCCATGCATTTCTTTCCTGAAACATGAGGTTTCAAACCCTTCTCAGCCAATCAAGATGCAGGGAATTTTCAACCCACTTTATGACTGTACATCTGTTTTTTGTTCCGTCTCCCTGGTCTTTGAAACCAGTTCTGCATGTAGCCCCTACCCCCTTGCACCATTATAAATGTTTCTGAGGCCAGCTTCATGGCGCTGAGCTGTAGGGGGCGCTCTGGTAAGCTGCTGACCCGGGTTCATGCCCCGAGCCTGGAATGTCAGGGGCAGAGGCCAGCAGGGAGGGTGCAGTGTCCATGCAGACATTCTCCTCTCAAGAGCAGACTCAGTGCTGTAATCGCTCAGAGAGACACCTGGTGGGGCTTACTGGATCTGCCGTTGCAGACATTGGTGACCGTAAGTTGCCTGGCGTCTCCCCTCTCAGAAGCACCACAGGCATGCACACTTATGCTGGGGAGGAGTGTGGAATGAAAAATGCAGAAAAATGCCTTCATTGGACACACAATAACATCAGGCAGGATGCCACCTACCTCCAACTGGCATGCTGAAAGGACAGCTCCCCCTCGCCGACTATGGCACGGCGATCCTGAACCTCTCTATGAGTATGCTATAAAGCAGCTGGAAACAGGGGCCACACCTCAGAGGGCTAGCCAGTGGGCAAGAGCAGTGGCCAGTTGGGAGACCATGCCAACTAGGGTGGGGACCCCAGAGGAGAGACAGGGGACAGCACCAGCAGAACTGCAGCAGAATGAAGAATAAAGCAAATAGCGAAAAAAAAAAAAAAAAAAAAGGTTCAAGCAGCGACATCATGGTTGCAGTCAGTTGGTGGCCCCTAATATGGATACCACTTCTGGCATGGGCTTCCTACATTAAGGAAAGTGAAGCAGCTCCTCAATGCGATGAGTTTCTATGGAAGTAGCAGCCTGTGCTAGCAGCAGTATCAGCTTGTGAGCCAGGGACAGATTCTAACCAATGATGTCACTGATTGAAATATTTATAATGGTGCAATTGGGGACCTAGAGATTTTTTTTATTTTTATTTTTTTGCACCTTCCCTGCACCCGCCCCCCGACCTCCCACTCCTGGCTGCTCAAAGTTCCTGTCCACCTGCCAGTCTCACCCTTCAATGCCGCTTCCTACTACCTGGCTCCCCAGGCTGTCCTCACGTCATCCGAGGGTACCACTTATCCCTGCCTGGGGGGCCCTAAAGGAGAAGCATTCCTGGGGGTAGGAATGGTGCGCTAGGGAGACTGTGTTATGGGGGGGCAACTAGGCAGCCATCATCCAGCAGGCCAAGACAGGTGCTAGTTTACCTTGTTTTCTGGGCCCCTCTCCAACCCCCAACAGCATGCACTGCAGTAACACCCTGCAGGTGGCACTGGATGATGTGTGGTCACCCATACCGGCAAGTGCCACTCTCCAAGTGGTGCTCCACCCCCCAGGAGGAGAGCAACTGTGCAGACGTGCCACCACTCTCCCTGCCGGCCTCTGCTCCTGACATCCTACGGGGATAGATTGGGTGAGCTGAACATGTACTCCCTGGAGGAGAGGAGAGGAGAGGAGAGATAGGGGGGACATGATTGAAACCGTTAAATACTTTAAGGGGATACACAAGGCTAATACAGAAGGGATTTTCCAGCTTCAAAGAGGGAGGAATACGAGAGGGCATCAGCTGAGATTGGAGTTGGGGGGGGGAAGAGATTCAAGAGGGAAATCAGGAGACATTTTTTCACTGAACCGGTGGTGGACAGGTGGAATGCTCTGCCCGAGGAGGTGGTATCCTGCAGAACGGTGGGCGGTGGTGGGTTGTGATGAAGAGGGGCGGGGAGGGTTGTGATGAAGAGGGCGGGAGGGTTGTGATGAAGAGGGGGGAGGGTTGTGATGAAGAGGGGTGGGGAGGGTTGTGATGAAGAGGGTGGGGAGGGTTGTGATGAAGAGGGATGGGGAGAGTGGGGCAGCTACAAGTTGAGGGGCTAGTGCACAATCAAGCAGACTCTATAGACCGTAAGGCCTGCTTCTGCTGGCATTTTCGTATGTTTGTATCCTGGGCTCAGGGTTCAAACCCAGGTCACCAGTATGCCAGGCAGGTGCTCTACCAGCCTAGAGCCTGCTTTTAAAGACCAGCAAGAAAAAAAAAAATAATAATAATTTTGAGACTGTTGTATAGAAAGAGAACAGGGGCAGGTAGATTGGAATTTGGAATGTTGAAGGGTTTCAGGTCCCCTTGAAAGGGCATCGAATTCCTTGGGGAAGGCCAACTCTGTTATAAAACCAGTGCTGGAATTACATTTTGAGCTACATGGGCCCATGAAGGTCATATCCTTAAATTAAGGTCCCCTTCCCATTTTAAGGCAATGGCAGAGATTGGATGTGAGGGGTAATGCAGAGTTCAATGGCCGAGGAAAGGGACCTAGGTGCCATCATTAGTGACTCCCCTTAAACGATCAAGCCAATGTAACAAGTCCTGCAGTAAGGCAAATAGGATGCTAGGATGTGCAGCAGAAGGGGTACTGACGGTAAAAGAAAAGAGGTACTACTACCTGTTTACAGATCACCAGTGGAGCCGTACCTGGAGTACTGTGCCCAGTTCTGGAGTTCTCCCCTCGTAAAAAGATAAGGACAGACTAGAGATGGTGCAACAAAGGGCGACTAAGATGATTCAGCATCAGGGGGGCAAATCTCAGGAGGATCAGTTCAAGGCACTGAACATGTACTTGCTGCAGTCCAGGTGAGAAAGGGACGATATAATAGACAGCTTTAAGTTCCTGAAAGGAATATACAAGGTTTTCGGAGAAACTATTGTGAGCAACAGTTAAGGGACATGGGGGCAGGAGTGGAAACTGATGGGATGGGAGGAAAGTCAAGAGGGATATGAGAAAGTTATATTTTATAGAAAGGGTGGTGAAACTATGGAACAGTCCGCCAGCCAAGCTGGTGGGTGCCAAAACCCTACATGGTTTCAAGCACGACTGGGACATAGTGAAGGATACAGTGGTTACTCAGGGCGGTAGCTGTAGGGAGAGGAACCGGGGGGGGGGTGGACAGTGAGGGCTAGTACCCTGTATGGAGAATAGGTCCCAGGGTTTGATAGGGAACTATGGGCAGAAAGGACGGACCCATGGTCTTTTTCTGCTGTCATGGTCTATTCTTCTGTGAGATGCGTGAGCTACCGGTGCTCATGTAAGAGCTATGGGGTCTGAGCCCCCCCCCTTCAGAATTCCAACATTGCACAAAACACAGGCTAGCACCTCAATAAATCTAAAGGTCACTGAAGGATGGCCAATTCCTTGCAGCAGGAGGAGAGCCAAAAATGAGAAGTAGTCAATCTTACCCTGACTTCAGAGGCTGTAAATGAATATCCCGACCACACAATAAAATCTACTAAAAACCCTGGCAGCCAGCCTCTCTGAACAGTGTTCCTACCAGCATTAATGGCCTCATAATGTTGATTCTCGCCACGAGATGCTGTTTTAGTAGGAGGTGGAGATGTATTTCACAGAGACCAGCCGTGAGTTTTACTACTACGGAGGGGGCTTCATTTACTGACTCTCGAGTGGGGAGGGTGAATTTATGTCCACCAGTAAATGTAGACTAGAGGTTACAGAAGGACACAAAGTCACCATAAAGGAAAGGAATGTGGTTTTATATAGTGCCTTTCACATAAATTGTATCCCACAGCGATTTACATCCAGGAGAGGGAGAGACGGAGGGGGGAGTGTTTGCTGATGTTTTCAATGCACAGTGAGATTTATGGAGCACAGAGGGATTACAGAATTAAAGGGAGGACTTGCTCAGAAAAACAGAGTGGGGTAGATGGATTGATATCTTTCGTTGTACAAAACGGATTTAAAATACATAAGTGATTCAATTCAGAGTAAAAAAATAAAAACACTGCAAGTACATTTAAAGGTCTTAAGCAGCAGCACTTTTCAGTAACCATATCGTTTTTCAGTAATATTTGTCTGGAAAAAATATCAAGATACTTCTTTTATTCCTGAACGGAGATTTGGGATTTTGAAGGTTTTTAAAAAAGTTCCCACTTCCGTATCATGCCCACCATGAAAATATAAAATATCTTTATCTAGGATAAGGAAGGAGAGGGGTTGGGTGAAAGCAGAGTGCAATAAAGCAGAAGCGCTAAACGATTACTTCTGCAAGGTATTTACTAAGGAGAAGAGGGGGTGACACCCAAAGGGGGAGGAATAGCAGAAACAGGGGGGAGGGGTGACAGATGGGGAAATCACGGAGGGCAGATTTCGGGAGGGTTTGAAGGCACTGAGGGTGGACAAGGCACCAGGCCAAGATGGCATCCACCCATGGTACTGAAGGAGCTGGCAGAGGTCCTTGCTGGACCTTTGGCAGACCTATTTAATGCCTCACTACATTCGGGGTGTGTACCTCAGGACTGGAGGATGGCTCATGTGGTGCCCCTCCACAAGAGTGGTCCCAAGGATGAACCAGGGAACTACAGAGCAGTGAGCCTCACATCCATCGTGGGTAAGCAGACGGAGACTATCCTGAAGGAGAGGCTGGTGGTCCTCCTAGAGGCTAAAGGACTACAGGACAGCAGACAGCATGGCTTCATATGTGGCAGATCCTGCCAAACCAACCTGGTGGAGTTCTATAACTGGGTAATTAGGCAACTGGACAGGGGCCATGCAGTGGATGTCCTGGATCTGGACTTCAGTAAGGCATTCGACTCAGTGCCACATGGAAGGCTGGGAAGGAAGTTAGTAGGCACAGGGGCGGGTGCAAAGCTGGTGAGATGGGTAGGAAACTGGCTGCAGGGAAGGCAACAGAGGGTGGTGGGGGGGAGCTCTCAAAACCCAAGGGTAGTGACGAACGGTGTTCGGATCAATGTTAGGAATATTCACTGCACACATATCATTGGACATCAAGAGCAAGATCAGTCTGTTTGCTGATGATACCAAGATGGGAGCGGTGGTGGATGACCTAGGGGGATGGCAGGGGTGGCAGGATGATCTGGCAAAGCTTGAAACCTGGTCAGACACCTGGCAACTGGGGTTTTAATGCCAAAAATTGCAAGGTGCTGCATTTTGGGGTGGAGAACTCAAGGAGAAGTTACCAGCTGGGAGGAGTGCAGCTAGCCCAGACAGAGGAGGAGAAGGATCTGGGGGTGCACATTACAGGGTCAATGAACAACTTGGCACAATGTAGGAAAACAGCTGCAAAGGCCAACAAAATGCTGGGTTGCATTGCAAAGGGTATATCCTCGAGGAGGTGATTCTGCCACTGTATAGGTCATTAGTTAGACCGCACCTGGAGTACTGTGTGCAGTACTGGCGTCGGTATCTGAAGAAGGACATTAAGTTACTGGAAGGGGTGCAGCGCAGGGTGACAAAGATTATCAGGGGGCTGGGGGACTTATCATAAGAGAGAAGGTTGAGGGAGTAGAACATGTACTCGCTGGAGCAGAGGAGGGACGGAGGGACATGATTGAAACCTTTAAGTACATGAAAGGAATAAACAAGACAGGTACAGAGGGGCTGTCAAAGTAAGGGAGGGGAGGGACACCAGGGGCCATGATATGAGACTGGAGGGAGGAAGGTTCAGGAGGGAGATGAGAAGACACTTTTTACAGAGAGGGTGGTAGCTGGGTGGAATGAGTTACCTGCAGAAGTGGTATCCAGTAGAACAGTAGACTGCTTCAAAGGGATGGGATGGGACAGGACAAGGGGAGGTCAACGGAGGGAAGGGAGGGGCAGCTGCAGAATAAGGGGTGCTAGCTGCACATTTGAACAGACTTGATAGACCCCTAGGCCTTTATCTGCTGGCAAATTTTGTATGTTCGTATCTTGGTACAGTGTTGAGCCGTTTCCCAAACGTGTAATAGCACCATCTTAAAAACACCCACAGAATGAATCTAGTATGCACATTAGACAAGCAACCAGAGTGGAAGAGATTTTTAAAAATTACGCGTGGCAGCCATCTTTAAATGACACAAGTCATTAATTATAAAATCAGCTGTAAAAATCCTCTGAGAAAACTAAAAATACACCAATGGATAAATCGAAGATGTCTTAAGTAAATATTTGCAAAAAAAAAAAAAAAAAGACATTTTTTGCAGACTAACAAATACTGCTGCTTTAAGGTGAAGAACTGGCAGTTGTGGGATTCAGAGCTGGGTCTCAATGTTCACATGGGGCCACCTATTTTCCACGAAAACAGGGGAAAATGGAATTTGCCATTTTTAAACCAGCACCTAGGAGACGATTTTTCACGAACAAAACTCCACTTGTGCCAGTTTATCATGCAAACAACCCCACTTTGCACCGGCTTTTTGTGCCAGCCTCCACATTGCGAGCCAAACGCCTAGGCAAAACACACCGACTTGTCCTCAGTTTTAAACGTATTTTAAGATTTTGTTAAGCGGAACTGGCAGTTTCTAAAAAAAAAAAAAAATGTGGGAGCGGGGGGAGTCAGTGGCCTTATTCACAACTCTGCACTCTAACCACTAGGCCAAATTGGCAACCAAGGATGAGAAGGGAAAGAGTTGCTCTGGAAATCTTGGGTTCAAATCCCAGCAGAATCACCAACTCACTGGCTGACCCGGAGCAATTCACTTGACCTCCTTGGGCTATGGCCCACTCCCAATAGTAAAACCAGGCAGAAGCTAGAACCCCTACTGGAAACCAAATGGTGCATCTCCATTGGGATTATGGGTCCTTTTTGTAAGTTTGGTATGACACAAAGTAGGACATTCTGGTGTACAAACTTGAAATCGGGCAGGGTTTTGAGCAAAATCAATACACTGGTTGGCCAGTTTGCACAGCAGCAAGCCATTTACTTACTACTCTGGAGACCCCAGTTAGGAAATGGATTCTGGCTACAGGGGACCGGCCCGAGACCAGACCGATGAGTGTCCCACTGGACAGTTCTCCTCCCTTGGGATGGAGGTGGGGGCAATCTTCTGCTGTCTGACTTCTGCCTAGCAGAGGCCAGGTTGCAGCGCATGAGGAGGCCAGTCAGAGATACTGATGCATGCTCTTGCACAGTTTGGCATGCACACGGACCCTCAGCACAGTGGTACGGCTACTGCTTATGATGCAGACAACCCAGGTTTGGGAACAAGTATGGGTAATGGGGGGGTGGGCAGCCAGGAAAAGGAGTCTGGTAGCTATGGGGATGCTCTCTTCTGGGGGAGGGAGGTAGCCTGATCACTGCCACTTGAGCACCACCTGGGGGTGCCCCAAATGGCACAAGCACAGGGGTGACAGCAGTTGGAGGGCGGGAAATGCAGGGAGTCTTGCGGCTTGCATGCCTGTTGAGGGCATGGCCACACATTCCTGACATAGCATCTCGGGGGAAGGACAAAGCGGGGAACCAATCACCCTCCTGACTCAGCAGGATAAAGCCAGCACACTCAGATCCCGCACCACCTGCCCAGCATGAAAAGTCCCACTGCAACCAAGTTTGGACCCCAGTCAGGGCACTGTCACCCCTCCCACTCACCAGCCCTATCAAGGGAGAGTTACCCCACAGGGCAGATAAGGGGGTCTCTCTGGGGTCAGGGAAAGTGAGGGGGCTGGGTGGTTGTCTGGCTAAAGCAAACCGGGCTGGGGAAGGAAAAATATAAACATGAAATCTAGAAACAAAGGACTACAGCGACAAAATGGAGAAACAGCCATCTAGTCTGCAGAAACAAGATTACTGCACTCTATTACAGACTTAGGGAGTGAAGGTTACACTTTTTTTTTTCTCCTCTCATTCTGTGCATAATAGTCTAAAAATCTACATCATCATTTTGCAATATTTACAGTCTTATTTTATTTATTTTTTTTCCTATTTTGCTTTAAGATCACATAATAGGACAATGGATGATATGAAACTTACCCACCCCAGTGCTCCAGGGTCACCACTGAAAACAGGCACTTGTGCCTAGTGGATTTTACTCGGTTACTGAAGAATCAAAAAAAAAAAAAAAAAAGTCTTGGAGTAAACCTTAGGGCAGCTTTCCCCATCTCCGCACTACATTGAGTTTCTCTGTGCATTTTCCCTTCCGTTTCTGGCATGCCCGCCCACATTTTCACCATTTTAGCAGCCTACAATTTGTAATGAATCTGGCAGTACTGGGCAAAAAAAATGTCTATTTTCTGCCCACGCAGATTAAAAAAAAAAAAAAAAGCTGGCATGAACCACAGTTTGGTTTCCTTTCTTCCTTCTCTGGCTCTGGCTTTACAATGATGCCCTTGGAAAGTCTAGAATGACACTAGCAATTCTATTTTATTTGCATACTTTATTTTATTTCATTCAAATGGTATACAGGACAAGGTCACTAGGTGGTTTACCCGTTTGCAGGATCATCTTCACGCAAGGTTGCATAGTTTGCCACACTTTTAGAGTTCACACTTGGTTAAAGTGCGGTTTTCAATGCTTGCAGGTATTGGTTTGCTACTATCCAAAACTACTGTCCTGAAAATTTAATCTGGCCAACATTTTCCTAATTGGACCTGTGAAATTTAAGCTATCCAACTGCCCATATGCTATTTCTAAAAAGAAAGTAACCCCACATCACTTATCTTTATGGTCTGTAATTTGATACAGGTGCCAATTAGACAATTGCCTCCAATACAGGAATGTTTTTGTTTAAAGAACACATCCTGACCTGTATTGCGTGTTACTTACTGTGTACCTGCATCATGCATACGTTGCTAGATAAGAAATAGGATTGGTTAAATAAATGTGTTCACTTGACCATGTATCAAAAAAGCCATTCAACACCTCGTTCTTTTTATTTATGTTTATTAATTTTATGAGACCTTCTTACATTTATCCGCAACTGGCAATTTGCAGGAATTGAAAAATTAACAGTCACATACTTACAGTAGCAGACATGAAACTGCAGTTTAAGAGTTTGGTTATTTGGTTGGTTAGTTCATTTTTGTTGACCGGGTAGGTGCACTAGACAAAAGCATTGCCTATTTTCAGGCACAAACCGGAAAGGTTACAGACAAAAATAAACAGCAAATTTACAATGACACAATAACATACAACAATGTGGGCTGGCAAAATACAGCAGTAACGTAACAATGAGCAACACAAAGATTTAAGAAAACAACCATACAACTACAAAACTGTCAGGTATAAATAAAAACATTAGACAAATGTCTCAAATTCGAAAGTCTTGTGTCCACAAGTGAAAGGGGTTTGTTCACCACCATCAGTGAAAGCAAGCGCTCATACAATGCTTGTGAGGGGGACCATGCAGATGGTGCCATTTTGGTGCGGGTTAAAAATCAGCTTCATGTGGAATTTCAATACCGGCTTAGAGATCACACCAACGTATTAAACTTAATTCTGTAGCTGGCTGGCAGCAGTTCTCAGTCTGTATTAAAATCTCTCCTGTAGTCTGACGAAAAATGGTCCCCTCTCCCTTTTGCCCACCACCCAGTTCAATGTACTCACAGATTGCATGGTGCCAGCTCAGGTCTTGCAGTCAGAGTCTACTTCTCCCTCTGCTACAGCCCTGTTAGTAGACCCAAAATCCTTGGAGATTCTTCCCACCAATTTACTGGCATCCTGCGGATCACTGAACAGGGATACTCTCAGAGGATACAATTTTTAGCCTTGCCAGGTATTGGAGTGCTTGCATTATACCAGTGATCTCAGTTTAGCTCGTAGGGTGTTGAAGGATTTGTGTCTGTTTCTGGTGGAATAAGTGAGGTTGGGATAGACAGAAACACATGTACCACATTCTAGGGAAATTGGACCCATCCGTGTTGCTGCTTCCAGCATTCTGTCCCTCTGGTGTGTGCCCGACAGCACAATTAGGAAGGTTTATGGTGTATCCAGATTGTCACGTCTCCCAGGGTACTCTGGTAAGTACGGTGTATGGATGGGGTCCATTCTAGTGAGAAAAAATGTCTTTTAGCCATGCTGCTGCAACGTCAGTAGGTGTATCACCTTCCACGGTTTCCGGCAATCCCAACACTCTCAGGTTCGAGGCTCGGGTTAATTTTTGAGCGCCTCCAGTCTATAGTAAAGGGCTCAATTTTCTTCACTGCTGTCGCAGCTGCTGCTCTTCGTGCTGCCCCTTTTGCTTCCCCTAGAGCCAGCAATGACTGCATTTTGCAGGCTGAAATATGGATTTGAAAGTCTGTCACTTTTGGATCGTGGGTTGCCACTCTCAAATCCAGGGATTTTACAGCTTGCAGAACATTCCAGAGCGTGAGGTCTCCTTCTGTGGCGCTAGGCACAACAGATGTATTCCCACTGCTCGAGGACACCGACTGCTGCCCTTTTTCTCTGTCACCATTCCTCACTGTATTTCTTTGACTTCCCATTGCATTGCTGCTGTTTTCACCTCACTGGAGGCTGCCAACTTAAAGGGAAAGTAACCTCAACCTATTTTCTGTTTACATGTGTAGTCTGTAGAAATAAAGAATGATCCCCTCTCTTGCATCCCCCTAATTTCATCCCAACATAAATGAGGTTGCTTCACTCTGTTTTGCCCTGGTATGAAAACCTGTTTGTCTCCATTGCAAAGGTCATGACCCCATTCACGCAAGGCATCACAGAAGTCAATGATGCATCTAAAAGCATTTGTTTTTTCAGAAACACTTTAAAATCTACAGAAAACGAAAGGGCACTTACTATGCCATGAAAAGCTTCACATCCAGCATAAGACATAGGGACTGCAGAGGACAGCAACAGCACTGACTAACACAGTACAACTACAGCAGGCTCTTTAGTATTAAAACATCATAAAATTCCAGGATGGCTTACATCAGGTCATGACCTTTTCAATGCAGTCAAGCAGGTTCACACACCAGACTTAAGTACCTTCATTTACATTTAAATCCTGATGAAATTAGGAGGGTGCAGTAGAGGCAGTCATTGTTCATACCTATAAACTATACAGGTAAACAGCAAAAAAAGCTATGGGGACCTTACCTTTAAAATCCAGGAAGTATATCAGGTTTAGTGAAGTTTAAATGGTTAACAATATGCTTTAAGTTTTAATTCAGTGGTAGTGCAGGAGCCCGAGGTGAACACGTCCTGCCTCAGTGGCTGCTGTCTCCACCCCGTCCCCCCAAACAACTCTCATTCTGCTTTGAAAAAGACTTGCCAGGCTTGGCTGAAGTACTCCGTAAGATCCACACCCTCCTCCAACTTGCAGGACAGCTTTTCACAGAAATCCCAAAAGGCTTCACTGATCTTCCTGGGTTGTTCAGGGCTACGTACAAAGAGCAGCCATATAGGCTATAGCAGGGCCTTCATTTTACAATGAGTCTGTGACGGCATGCTATCACGCGTGGTAAAGTCATAAGTGATGTCGCGGACATCACGGATCACAAGTAAAATATCAGGTGTATTTCTGGGGTGTCCATGCCAGATTTGATTTATGGGGATGGCCTGGGTTTGCGTGGTAAAAATGGTTTGACTGGATATGCTGCTGTCTCAAGGAAGTTGCAGTTCAAGTTATGTAAACGGAAGTTTCTGACAACAATCAAGCCCCAGAATAAAATGCTGTCAGGCTCCTTCCTATTCTAAAGGGTCTAAAGGGAGACCATTTGCTTTGTCATCCGTCTAGAGAGAAAAAGATGGGAAATGTGCCATTTATCTCCACGTGTGAAGGAGCAGAACCGCAACACATGAACGTCAGAGCCACGAGCAGGTTATGCAAGCCCTGCATCATCGCAAGTGATGATAAACTGAATACTCCGAGTCAGATGTTTGCATATTTGACATACTCAACATGAGTTTACAAGTTATAGCATTTCAATCTGCTGTTTATAGGAAGATTTAACAGGTTTATTTCAACTGCTGCCTTCAGTATTGCACAACACTTGTGATGTCATCTGCATTGTGAAAACCGCTTTCCGATTGGTTCATTATTTCACTGTAACATACCCAGCAGGGCAAGATATCAACTGTGATATACTCAACTCGTGATATCTTGTGAGTTAGGTACAACATACCACCTTTATCCTGTCATTTTTACATAGAAACAAACAATGTCAGCAGAAAAAGATCATTGGTACATCCAGTCTGCCAATTTATACCCTAGCCTACTCAAAGACCTGCCATCTAGACAGGGTTTTTGCCTGTCCTCTACCACCAAATAACTATTATGCCCTTGACTCCATCTCAGCCATGCTTGAAACTTAATGGTTTAGGTGCCTACCACCTCTGCTGGCAGGCTGTTCCAACCACACTGTCTTACGTCCCTCTTAACCTCACCTATACCAGCCCCCACTCAGTCCCTGTGTTCTAGAGTCTATTCCTCTTGAACATTTCCTCACAGTTTACCTTCCTTTCAAGAACTTGAAGGTCTCCATCTTGCCACCCCTCTCCATTCTGGCCTCCAGCAAGTGCACATTCAGTGCACTAAACCAATTCTTACAGAATCATTTTCTTGTTGACCCTGAATCATTCGAGTCACCCTACACTGCACTGTGTCCAGCCTGTCATCATCTTTCCATTGGTGGGCATCCCAGAACTGGGCACAGTATTCCAAATTGGACCTCACCAGTGATCTGCATAAGTGGCATTACCTCCTTCCTCCTGCAATAAAAACTCCTCCCGATACATCCCAACGTGCTGGATTTCCACTTGCATTGTATAAATCATGATATTCTCACTGTAGAGTGCTTGACAAGCAAAAATAGATGTATATAAAAGTACAGGCTGAGTGCACAATTGAGTGCACAGTTGCTCTGAAAAGATTTATTTTTCAAACAAATTACAAAGACTTATGGTTTTACATAGATACATAGGCATTCAGGTTTTATTCTGCAGGTTATGAAACAGACAACTGTTCAAACAGCAAAGCAAGTGTGCTAATATGCTGGCTAACTTGTTCTGGGCTCATAGAATCAATGGGTACATACATAGCATCATTGCATGGCAGCTAGACTGCCAGGGCACATTTGATGTAAATGGCGACTGGGTGTGAGGGTTTTTTTCTTTTAATTATCATTAGCTCATTGTTAAAACATGGCTCCTGGAAGCATGAACTAGATCTGTGCTTGAAGCCTGTTCTTTCAAGTACCTCAAGGGAATCAACAAAGTCCAAGAGGGTAGCATCTTTCAGAAAAAGAGACTTGCAAGAACAAGGGGACACAATTTAAAGATAGAAGGAGGGCGGTTCAGGGGCAATGTGAGGAAGTATTATTTCACAGAGAGGGTAGTGGATGCATGGAACAGCCTTCCTGAGGAAGTTGTGGGGTCTAAAACTGTGGGAGAATTCAAGAATGCATGGGACAGACATAAGGCAATTCTTGTGGGGAGCAGGAAGATATAGGCTGTTGGTTAACTAGGATCTGCGGCCTATCGGCGGTCCTTATCTGCCATCAAAGTCTATGTTTCTATGTATGTCCTTCCAGGAGCATTTTGAATATACCTGTGTGCTCTGTATGCATGGAGGGTGGGGGCTGGGGACGCGGTGCCCCATGGCTGCACCAGAGATCCCTGCAGTGGCTAAGGACCTTGCTTCTTCCACAGGAATTCGCTATGTACTAGCATGACCAGCTAGGACACTGCCTTGCGCAGTGCAGGTGGGGGGGGCAGGGCAAAAAACAACAAACTAACAAAAAAAAAAAAAAAACACATTGGTGGAAAAACAAGGCCACCTAAATGAGGAAACAGCTCATTTAAACCCCTTGATGGTCACTCCTTTGCTGGACTGTGCCTTGGTGAGCAATGATGGGGACGCCCGCTCTCCCCGTCAGTACCACCATGGGGGTTATTGATGGGGGTTTGGGGGGTAACTAGTAATAGGGGCTTGGTAGCTGCAAGTGCAGTCTAGGAGGATATTAGCAAAAGAGAAGAAAAAAACAACTGTAGACAAACAATAGTCTCAGCAACTTACGTTTTTTACGTTCTTGCTTTACTAACTGTAATGACTTACATTAAAGTGTATATGATCTGCTCTGTATTATAAACAGTCTGCTACTAATTCTTATTAAGAAGAAAAAACACATAAGCCCCTCCATTTAATACCTCCACAGATTTTCTGGATTCAAATTCAAGGCCCTCAGAATTCTGTGGCTGTGTGGAACCAGTATAGTATTGCGGCTGGTAGTACAGCCTAGAGGTTAGAGTAACGAGTTTGGTACATCCAGCAGACCAGGGTTTGACTCCCACAACCACCACCTGCTTACTGTGCGACTCTGAGCAAGTCACTTAACCTCTCTAGTTGTCCTGAGTTTACCCTGGAAACAGGCACCTGTGCCTAGTGGGCCTTACCTGGTTACCAAAGAAAGGAAAAAAAAAAAAACACGTCATTTTCAATTCCAGGCATTCCCCACCCGCACCCCCTTACTTGTCCAGAAACCCCTCCCCCATGTTTAATTAATATGCAATGTCCCCAATTACATCACGTGGTACGTTAGTCAACGGCTGGAAGACTTGACAGCCGTGCTTATAAATATGTAGTGCCATTTAAGCGTATTAATTCACTCTTACATGCAAGCCACATTGCCATTTTTGTTCCTTTTAGACAGTAATACATCAAATTAGTGGGAACATCGGCGTACAATTAGCCCATGCACCTGCTTCAATCCGCCATAGACCACTCTCTTCTCCCCACTTTCTCTTTCAGTAAATAACCTTCCTCTTGTACGCCACTTCCCTGCCTCTCTAATAACCTCTCTCTCTCATGTTCTACTTCTCTCATCCCTCACCTGTTTCCCCTCCCTTCTCTCTTCTCCTCCCTCTCTCATTTCATCCACAGATTTGGCACTTTGTATTTTGCTGTGTGTAAAAACCTTTGTTTGCAATGCCCGTTTCACTTTCTGTTTTGACTATAGTTGTGTACTGACCCAAATGTTATTCCTGTTTTGCTTCATACTGTA
Organism: Neoceratodus forsteri; assembly: GCA_016271365.2. Lineage (NCBI taxonomy): Eukaryota > Metazoa > Chordata > Ceratodontiformes > Ceratodontidae > Neoceratodus > Neoceratodus forsteri. The sequence goes on along the minus strand of JADMNL010000036.1, from coordinate 34,960,527 downwards.
ATTTTGTCTCAACCTTTCCAGTATGATTTACTCTGAGTTAATTGTTTAGCTGAATGTTGCTTTTTCCCTCCTCACTTTGTTACCAGTCTCATGTACTGCATCACATGTATACTCATTTGTATTTTGTACTGTCTCTCTCCTGAAAATAGGCATTTCTATGCCTAGTGCACTCACCCGGTTATAAAAAGCAAATAAATAATACAATAAATAAATAAATAGTGCTAGGATTTAGGAGGCATGTTTTAGGCGTGTCCGAGTCTGTACCTGAAAAGCCTGTTAGGTTACCTTAAGATTAGGCACATTTTTCCTAGGCTCAGACAGCCTCTGTATCCAGGTGTTTGCAATGCTGTATTATTTTGCTAAAACACATTCACATGTGCAGGTGCATCTATATAGGGGTCATGGTAAGGTTTTGTGTTATCAGGTACTTCTACAGCCATAGAAGCCAACCCTAGGTTCATCTGCCACTGTCATCTGTTAGTAATAACTAGCCCCCACCCTCATCTGGACCCCAACTCCTGGCTTGTCCCATGGTATTCTGGCGACACTGCTGGTATCTTGCCTGGTGCCTACAGACAGTGTAGCTCAATGATGAGGTACTTATTTCTTTCTCTCTTCTGTTTATGCTCCCTATGCACACTGCACCCTTATGAATAAAAGTTTAATTAAATTTGTGCAGCACCAGGGTGTGTGCTTGAGAAACAGTAAGGGTGCCTCAGAGTCCTAGGTTTCCACTTGCCTTGGGGGCACAGCTGGTAGTGCAAAGGAACAGCATTCTGAGCAGCCTGGGTTCAAATCCCAGAAACAGCACTTATTTCATTCTGCCTACATTGCTGGCACCTTGCCTGGTGGCAGTGTAGCTTTTGCAGTTAGAGGCCAAAGCAGCGAGCTGAGATTCCAAGGTTTGAATCACAGCATAACAAATCATTCACTGGGATTTGAGCAAGTCCCATAGCCTCCCTGCGCTTAACAACTCCTCTTCTTCTCTGTAATTACCTCCCCTGAGCTTTCTTTGTGCGCAAACAGTTTTAGGGAGAAAGGCAAGGCAAGTTTATTTTTAGGCGTCCTTTCCTGGAGGTTCAGGGTACTGTACAGAAATAAACCAAAACATAAATCAAAATAAGTAAACCAACACATTGTAATAAATACTGTAGGTAAATGAAAATACATCGATAACTATGGAAAAGACCACTGGTCCATCAAGTTCCTTCTGCCCACTAGCTCTGTAGAAGTACAGTTTCCTCTAAAGCTCGAGTTTCTGTGAAGATTTACTATGCTACCTGCATCCTAACCCTCTGTCACATCCATCGAGCTAACCGTGAGATGAGCAACTTGTTGTTCTGTGTGCCGTTCTGGTGAAACATTTCAATAAATAAATAACCAACCAAGTGCTGCATACGAGACAAGGCAGTATGAAATGCAGTGTCATCTAGTGGCAAAAGCTGTGAATAACTGTCAAAAGCAATACAGCCATCTAGTGGTGGTCCATGGGACAGCAAGCACGAATACAAAAGGAGCTCTAACTTCACAGCTGGTGTGAAATTTCCCCTTTAGCTGAATAATTACAGGGTTTCGGGCAGGATTTTCATTTTGAGGGTCTGGTACGCCCTGGTAACAAAAAAACATGTTTAAATGTGTGTGTGGGGGGGGGGGCAGAAAACTGTTCAGAGTCCTGGACTGCATGTATAGTATAAACAGCTAATATGCAATTAACAAACAAACAAACAAAAAAAAAAAAAAACAGCACCTATCACATGGGAAACAACAATCTCAAGTCTGGAAAATCCACAAGTGCACAAATTTATTCTACGCTTGTGGGGAATCGCACGCCTCCCCTAAACGCACATCAACAAGAAAGCACCCCCATGCTTTGCAACTGACTGTACATAAAGGACAGAGGTACCCGTGTCCCAGAGATCCCAGAGTTAGGTTCATCTGCCAGAGTATAGGTGACAAATACTGTAAGTTACTTCTCTTTTACCAGTTCCTTAAACCCAGTGACTGTTACTTAACATCCCTGTGCATGCTTAAGGCCCATGCCAGCTGCTCCTTGATTGTAAAGTTATTTGGTATACAGCAAGTCTGAAAGGTACTATACATCAAATCAAATTCCTTTCCTTTCATGCCTCAGTTGTTAGAAGCACGGGCAATGGCTCTCCTCCAAAGTCTCGCTTGTCAATGGCCCAAAAGGAGCTGCTGTTTTACAGATGTGCATCAAGCTCTCCTATCGGGCACCCCCCCCCCATTGAGAAGGCACGCACCACCACTGCAATAAATGCATCTGCTCTGTGCTAGCCTGGGTTAGCGAGAAACCATAGGTCGCTGCCAAGCCTGGCCCCCTGTGCTACAATGCAATGTGCTGGCTTCAGGCCAGCTCTACCAATATTACAAAAAATCCTTTCTTCAGGCTGGCCACTGGCATAGAGGGCTGCGACACTGGGAGCCTCACTTCCTGCCACACTGGTGACCAGGGTTTGGGAATGGACAAAAGTTACTCGTGGATTGTTAGGGAGAAAGAGGACTGAGCATTTCTATGACAGCTCTCCTCCCTCAGTTGAGGGTGGGGGGAAGAGGAGGAGTGTGTGTACTGCTGCTTGTCTGCCACCTGGAGGTGTCGGTGGCAGCACAACAGGACCCCACACACAGTGTGCCAAGGACAGCTCCGTAAAAGCATCGCACCCACTGCACACAAGATGGGCCTAGGTCGAAAACCAAGAGAAAGCAAAAAGTCCTTCACCACAGGATAAAGCCCAATTCCTCGCAGGCCCCACACTGGTGACTGGGCACCCCCCCCCCCCAGAGACTCCAGTGGCAGGGGACAACAGAAGAAAAGGTAAGCCCCAACAAAGCCATGTGACAGGGCTGGGGGAACCACCAAGAAAGGGGGAAGTAGGGTCAAACAAGGCAGAAAAACTGTGTAATAAAAATCCATTCTTCAAGTTTGGTGACGCACCATTTTTGGTGCTTAGAGCTCCTGTAATGGTGGCAGTTTCATGCGGTCATACAGGATAGGCAATCAAAACCCAGTGGCCATACACTGCTGGCCTGTTGGCGCTGTGGTAACACTACCATTAGCGATGCCAGTGATCAAGGTTCAGGAATAAGCCCAAGTCACTGAAGGGTTGGTTGAGGAGGAGGAAGAGGATGAAGCATCCAAGAAGACATTCTACTCCTCAAGGACAGGCCCAGACTTTCCTGCAACACTGCTACCTGGGTGACCACAAGTGGTGGTGTAGCATGTACTTGAGGAAGGGGGGCGGACTGGCTCTGATGGGGGTAGTCACACACTGGCATGCACATCTACAAGCTCCACCCACAGCATCCTTGGTGACAGAAGCAGAAAGAAATGCCCTGCAGGAAAACAGGATGATGCTACAAGGGTACTCTCAGGCCCTGACGTGCCAACTGCACATCACCTCCCAGAGCCATATAGTTATTTTTTTTTGGGGGTTCTGGCTAGTCAGCATACTGGTAGCACTACCGTTCACAATGCCAATGGCCCAGGGAATCGAGCATCCCATTGGACACTCTACTCCAGGGAGGGAGGGTTGCACGCTCCACTACCACACTACTACCCAAGTGAGGACAAGTGGTGGTGCAGCTGGAAAGGGCCGTGGGGGAGGGATGCGGCTTGGCGCCAACGTGTGGTCACACACATTCATGTGCACCTTGGAGCCCTAGCCAGCCGTATCACCTGAGCAATTAAAGCAGTAAACACCCCAATGCACTGCAAAATGGTGCCAGCACACTTGGGTCCACCACTGCCCACTAGTCCCCGCATAAAACAGGTTTGAGGGAGGCTGTGGCTGTCTGCTCTCCAAGGGAGACCACCACTCAAGAGGACATGCACTCAGAATGAGGATATGCCCCCCTCGCCCGTCTGGGTAAGTGACAGAGAAGGGATGCGAATGGGGTTGGGAGGTCGCCAGGCAGAAAAGAGCAACTTTGGTTTTTGAAGGAATAAGCAAAGTGGTAAACAACATTTAAAAGTAGAAAACAAAATTAAAAAAAAGTTAAATTAAGAGGTAGTTTAAGAATGACAAGTGTATTCATTTTTCATTTCCTTAATCACCTCTAATAATTATGTTAAGTTTTGCTTACTACACCAGCCTCATGAAAATATAGTATCTCGTTTTCATGGGTGTCCAGAGTGGGAGGACGCAGATGAGATCTGGATCATGCAGTTCATGTGACTAAGAATGATATCAGAGATCATGCGGGGCTCAGATTTGTTCTACCAGACATCCTGTATGCGATTCACTATTGTGGGTTTTTTTTTTTTGATTGCCTCCATTGTTGAATGGGTGGTGACTAATCACCACTTCTTGTTACTTCTGTTTTTTTAGGTCTCTTATTTTTTTTGTCTCCAGCTTTACTGCAGCACAACGCTTTTCCTCAAACTGAAATAAGCTGCATCGTACTCAGGGCAGTGTGGTTAGAGCACAGGGTTGAGAATCAAGAGACCCAGGGTTCAAACTCCAGCATAGTCATATGCATATCCCCGATCTGGAGAGTGCCTCAGTCCACCCGGCAGTGCAAATGGGAAGAAGATTTGGCTGGTGCCAACAAGCTTGCCTTTTTGTTTGCTATGTTTAACGTTTGTGGCTTTTTTTGTTACTAGTATTGAGTATATGTATGTCTCTTTTTCATTGTGATCTTGCTGCAATTCTATTATACATAAAAAGCAGGCATGGAGATTGTGCAACCAGTACTGGGAGCCAGTGCACCAGTTTCTAAAATAGACAGATATGAAGATACAGAATGCTGGTGCATTCAAGGGGGTCATAATACAAATAAGCTCTACTGTCACTAAATTAGTCTCTTCAGTCTCTCTCTATTGCAGCAGTTCCAAAACTCCACAAGGTGGAGACACAGAGTGCAAACAAGGTAGCCCATGCAGTACCCAAAATCTGACAAAAATCTAAACCATACTCCAGTAATGACCCGAACACTCCAAGGTGACGTCTGCACCATGTGCACTTCTGGGACTGCTACAAGAAAGGGAAACTTTGAAGAAAGTCTCAGTCGAGTGTCGATAACAGTTTTTCAAGTTTGCCCAGGGTACTAAATAAGCCAAAAAAACTGACTGGCACTTTCACACCTAAAACTGCTAATCAGCTGTAAAAATGCATAGTGCTTGGCACCGAATGCTTAGCAAAATGCTATATCAGCTATTTAACACCCAGTTTCCTCCTCCCTGTGCATCAGCTTTCTGTTTGGTCAAGCAATCCTACCAGAGTGAGGAGGACTAATGCAGATGAAGGCCAAACTTTTTTTCAAGGTCATAGAGGGAATTGGTGGCTGTGGTGGGACTTGAACCTGTGATCCTGTGATAAAATATTTGATCAAACCAGCACAATAAGAATCCCACATTTACGGTGTGGTTGTATATGAGCAGCACAGCATGGAACAAATCTATCATTCAGGTGCAGGATAGAAATTAAATTGAAAGCCAGGCCAGTAGCAGAGCGGTAACTCTCTACAGCTTGCTATGCCAGCAACCCAGGAGCGAAAATGGACTTTGACCATGACCCATGGACAGCTCACCTCCTACAGGGAGGGGTGACTGCTCATTCTACAGCTTGATTACCACCTACTGGAGGCTGAGTTGTATAGCAGTGGGCACCGCACTAGGAAGGTACTGACATGGATGCCTGCGACATGCATGGGTGCACGTCTGTCACAGCATGCAGCTCAGACTTCAGGGGAGAAAGGGAAGGAAAAACCACTGAACCAGGAGGATGGCAATGGTGACCCTACCGGGCCCACACTACCGATGGAGGCACCTCCTCCCCCCATAGTGGTACTGGATGAGTGATGGGTAAGTCCCAGAAAAAGAGCATGACAGGGCCTGGGGACACCATCTAAAAAGGTGCCGGTGGGGCAGTAAGGGGAAGCAACAGATGCTGGGGAAAAAAAAAAAAGAAAAATATAAATAAATAAGTGAAACTAAAAACGCAGTTCTGGATTCCTTCTTGTGCTAGAAATGTGCTACTGCAAACAGCAAAGAGCTTCACCTTTAAAGAGTTTCTTTCACTGTTACAATAGCAGACATTGTGCCTTGGTGATGCCTAGCTTTATCAGAATGGCCGCTATCAGATGAATTAAAAAATGTGTCAGTCTCACATCAGCACTGGACACTGCAATTTTTGGCCATTCTGTGAGTTTCCCAGGATAAGGAAGGCACAGAGAAGCAGTTTGCCAAGCTTTGTTCTTCACTGCATCCAGTCAGAAACAGAGAAACATAGACAATGAAGGAAGAAAAGACCAACTGACCATCCAGTCTACATGCGATTCTCTAAACCCTGGACCCATTGTCCATAGAGGGTCCTAGCTCTTCCCATCTACCCTCCTATTCCATTGCCCGTTTGTCATCTCGAGAAATCACTACATCCTTCACGCTTTCCCAGCCATGCTCAAAACCATTAAGGCTTTTAACACCCACTACCTCAGTTGGTAAACTGTTCCGCCACCCTTTCTATAAAATAATACTTCCTCACATCCCTCCTGTCAGTTTCCTCATGTGACCTTGAACTGTTACTCAAGGTAAATAATTCCCCGCAGTCCACCTTGTTTATTCCATTCAGGAACTTGAAGGTCTCCCATCACATCTCCCCTCTCCCTTCTGGTCTCCAGCGAGTACATGTTCAATGCCTCGAGACACTCCTCAAAGGACCTGCCCTGTTGGCCTGGAATCATCTTTGTTACCCTGCGCTGCATTGTCTCCAGCCTGTCCTTATCTTTACTGAGGTGAGGACTCCAGAACTGTGCCCAGTATTCCAGGCGAGGCTGATCACCAAAAATCTATCAAGGGGTCATATTCCCTCTTTCCTTCTGCTATCAGTACCTCTCCCGGTACACCCCATTGTTCTGTTTGCCTTCCTATAGGTCTTGTTACGCTGGTTTGGTTGGTTGAGAGTGTCACTGATGGTAAACCACCCATCCAGTGCTCAGTCCTCGGGTTCTTGTTCCCCAGGTGCATCATCTTGCACTTTTTGGTACTGAATTTCAATTCCAAACAAGTGTGTGTGTGTGTGTGTGGGGGGCAGAATCAAAGCTGGTCACATCCAAAAATGGCAGAAGTTTTTATAAGGTCCAGCGAGACAAAGTTCCAGAGAACCTGCGATTCCAAAACCAACTGAAATTTAACTGCCGACTTTTACACCACCTCTCTGGCCTTTCAATTCAATTCAAGTTTATTACAGGAATAACTCAAGCTCATTCACAAGGAGGTCCTGGGACATATATCAGGAGCACAAAGTGGCAGCAGATTAACATACATACATACATAATCATGGAGACGACGTAGTGAACATGCATACATGATCCAATAATACGAATGGATACAGTATGCAAAATATGCATAAACGAACATATTTAAGAGTAGCGAGATGGGGTATATATAGACAAGGTGTACAGAAAATAACAATGGCTACAAGTGTGCAAAATACGCAACAGGAGTGCAAATGGAATTGAGGCATGTAGATATCAGTGATTGATCTAAAACAATAAATACAGAGCAAGGCCTTACGGTGGATAAGAGCTGCAAAGGTATTCTGCCAAGACAGCGTGCATGAAGTACTGGTAGTACAGTGACGGAGGAGAAGACGAGGTAGGAGGGGAGAAAGGAGACTAGACTGGCCTTTGCAGGTCAGTCTACATTTCCCCCCTGATGCCATCATCACTAGTCACCCACCCACAGAGCTTAGTGTCATCTGTGAAGAGATGCAGTCTGTCCCGGATTCCTTCTCCAACATCGCTGATGAATATACTGAAGAGTCCAGACCCAGGACAGATCCCTACTGTACCCTGCTTATGACCTCCCTTCTCTATAGGCCTGACCCCATTAACCACAACCCTCTGCTGCTTTCCCATTAGCCTGTTGCCTGCCCATCTTACAATGTCCCTTAAAGGCCAATTAAAGCCAGTCGCAAGTTTTTGTTAGTTTTGCTATCCATTTACTTGGGGTAACCCAATTGAGAGTAACCACCTGCCTCTCTGAGCTTACTACTATTTTCAGAAGTCCTCACTGTGCCCAATGTTACAGCTAGGAGGTGCTGAGGTCAAGAGACCCGTTCAAGGTTGCACAATAAGCTAGTGGCTGCGGTGGAATTCAGACCTGTGATTACCAGATTCACAGTTTAGTATTCCATTCTTCAGACGGCACCTCTCTCCCATTGAGAGACAACATGTCAACTAGCTTCTTTGTGAAGAGTACAAAAGGAGGTGGGAATCTTGACACTCAGGAAACATCAGCTGTTGAGGATTATCCGATGAGAATTTTTAAAGAGTTAATATACCACCAAAAATAATAGACAAACATTCATTTTTAAAATTAGTCAGTTCTTACTTTTTCAGTTCTGAAATATTTTGTTTTTCTGTTTGGTCATTAGTAAACACAGAATTTGTCAGCAGAAAAGGACTGTTTGGCCCACCCAGTCTGCCCAGATTCTACCTTATAAATGTGCCATCGGCCTTTGCTCTGTCAGTGGCCTATCTATTCATACTCATTTGTATTGCTCCCTTATGCCTATCCCATGCCGGTTTGAAGCCCTGCACTGTATTCATAGCCACCACTTCTTGAGGTAGGCCATTCCATGCATCCACCACCCTTTCTGTGAAAAATAATTTCCTCACATTCCCCCTTAATCGGCCCCCCTCTAACCAGGACCAGGACTCCATCGGGTACATTCGCAGCCACTGCCACCCATCACCCTCTGTCTCTGAGCCCCTACAGTGTTCCTGGTGCTGAGGTAGAGGGAGAAGAGGAGGGGCTGCAGCTGATTCTGGTTCACAGTGCCCAGGGGCTGAAGAGTGCCTGGGAACCAAACATGGAGGTGCGTGGCAACCATGTGCCGAATGGAGTGGGAGGTCTGAAAGCAAAATCGGGCAGTAAGCCCACTTGAGAGAAGACTCCCAGCTTGAAGGAAGGCAATGGAGCCAAGAGCAGAGTGGAATCGTGCCACTGGGCACCCCAGAAAGTACTTTTCAGCCTCAGAACTGACAACGAGGCCAAGGAGATATGCAGTGCACATGCACACCCAGTGAGAGAGTATGGCACAGACAGACCCTCCTTGATTAATAAGCTCCCAGCTCTGAAACAAGCCAAGTGCCCAGAAAAATAAACATAGCCCTGGCCCCAAGACTGCAGTCAGGGCCAGGACATGATAAAAATAACATTTTTGAACCGTAATTAAAGCAAGCAGGACTGTCTAAAATAAGCAAAGATGGCAGTCCAGAGTGACCAGAACTGCAGGGCACCATGGGGAAGGGGTCACAGGTCAGATCCCATTTGCTCATGGGGTTCAGCTGATAGAAGAGCAGCGTAAGCCAGAGACAGTTTGTCTGGGAACAAGACTGTCCAATCGGGCTTCAAGTTTCAGCCTGCATAAGGAGCCATTTTCAAAGGTTTGTGACAGTTCAGTCAGACTTCAGGGTGAGTGACTATGTGTCAAGGTGTGGGCCGGTGCGATAGTCTATCCAGGCCTGGCCAGCCTGACAGACTACAAGTATTGGGATCCCAGAGTAAAATGTAGGGGAGAAGAAAGAGTTTTCAGCAACCTGTACCAGAGGTAGCTTCTTAAGAGAGAAGTCCTGGGCAGGACTGTGCCAGTGAAAAGCCAGATCTACAATGCCAGTGCGACAAAAATGGTGTCTACGGACGTTACAGCGACACCTTTATGTCGACTGCATTTGTAGTCGGCATAAAGGCAGTCACTGGCTTCCATGTTTTCTTCGGGGCTTTGCCCCCACATCCCCCCTCAATTAAACTAATCAACTCAGAATCAGAGCAGATCAGGGAGAACTGGGACCCCCCAAAACAATGCTGGGATCCAGTACCGACACTACAGCGACCTGGCGCCCGTTAATAGATTGCAGTGTCGGTCGCTATCGACTTGTCATCGCGGGGTGTATACCTGAAAAGCCCATGCAGAAGGCCTGTTGAGGCCAGCTTGCCATCAAATCCCATTTGGATTACAAACAGGGGCCCCTTTTTCAACAGTTATACGGTATCAGTTTAAAGTATTTTACCCACAACCATTTAAAGCACATCAACGAGCTCCACCCTGCCAGCAGCATCAGCGTTCCCAGTGTGGTACCCACTGCAACTGTTTGAGAGCTCTCTCACTCATGGCCTTTGGGGGAATAAAGATTGGTTCACCTGCACTGGGGTTTGAAGACTGCCAGGGGCTGTGGACAGAGTTTGTGGGGCAATGTCTGGAATTAATTGCCCTGAAATTTGAAGAGAGTACAGAGATGCTGGCACCCCCATTGCTCCATTTTACCCTTGCTGCCCTTGTTCTTCCTGTCTCCACCCTTTTTAAAATAAATTGTTTAAAATTGCATTTTATGGTTTGGGAACTGTCATTGCTTACTGTGTTACTTGCTTTGGGGGGAGGAACTATGTGGTCAGTTTACGCACTGTTCCAGGGGAGGGAAGGGGAGGGGGCGATAGCCCCATGTTTCAGCAGCCAGGTACCCAATCACTACCCCAGGTGGAGGCACAGTGCCACATTAGGCCAGTGTGCAACTCCTCAGGGAAACAAAGCCAGCCTTCTCTTGAGAGTGAACCTTGAGGGCCCCACTGCGGTGAACACGCTTACTAATTATATGCTCACCTTACAGCCCCAACTGGTGTCGCCTAACCTATTTCTCTCACTTTACATTCTGATTCGGGGGAGATTTAACGATGAGCAAACCGTTTGAATTGACACGATGCACTCTAAAAACTTGTATGTTAAGACACATTTAAAAACATTATTTTATTGCTTATCTATGATTGTCAATATTCGTTTTCCTTTTAAAATTGACCAAGATAGGCAGTGGAGATGCAACATCTTGTTTCCAGTGGGGTCCAGCTTCTACTCATTTCCGCAGCCGGGTGTCTTACTCGGACCTTATTTAAAAACAATCTAAAGTGTTACCCATCTGACAGATAGGCATGTAAATACTCTTGGCTCTGTGCCCATACCTTGGTGTTTTGTTATCCTTGACTGTGCTATGTATTCACCATCCTATATATTCATATTGTTCATCATTGGACGCTTGTGAAAACGGGCAATTTTGCACATATGCCTTTCAGTATAAAAAAAAAAATTTAAATGAAAATGAGTGAACAGGAATGGGGCTTGCCAAGGTCACACAATTAGTACTTGGCTTTAGCGGGTTTCAAACAAGTGACCTCCCGGTCCCCAAGTCAGTGCTCTATTCACTGGCTCTTGTTTGTGGGAAATGTATTTGCTGATTTCCAAATATATTCTAGGTATTTTTATTCTAAATGTTTATTTAATAAAATGTATCTTTGTTGTTTTAATTGTAGGCAGTTTTAAATACTGACACACAAAAAAACAGCCTAGCTTCCAGAGTCAAAAACAGAACTGCACAGGTAAGGTGTAGTAGGATTTTATTCTGAACTCTGTATCACCACAAACAGCCTTGACTAATCCTTAAATGTTGACGGATGGTTGAGCACCATGTATGTTGTTATTTTTTGTTTACTGTTTAAAAAAGTTTAATAAAGGATACCATAAAAAAAAAAAAAAAGTTGATTCAAAGGCAAGTACACACATTGTACAGAGGAATCAATTTACAGGCTATGCAGTCGAAGAAAGAAAGTGCCTGGGAACCTTAGGTTGCTGCTATGTAAGACTCGCAGCTCAATGGTAGAGCAAGAGACCTGGGTTCAGTTCCCAGTTAGGTCTCATTATGATTTTCTTAATCACAATGTGTGTTCCTGTTTCTTAGTAGTGGTGAATACTGCACCAATAACGAACAACAAAATGCAGGCAAAACAAAACACCTGCAGAACACCACCTGCCAAATTAGTTTCTGAAAACCATGGCTGACAATCTCATCACCTCCTAGAGGGTGCAAAACGGTAAAAAGTTCCTCATTCAGCAGGTCTCGTCTTAAAAGGGTGTTTTTGTTTCCACACTCTGGCTGCCTTACTGCTGCTCACCAGGAATACAAAACAGCCTTTCCCTGCACAGCTCCAAGCAACGATAGAGACGGGCACAGGGCTCCGTCTCCAACATCAAGACACAGGGAACAAACGGAAACCCAGCCTGCTGCCACAGAATTGCCGGAGCAGAGAGAAAAGGGATTTTGTCTCATAAATAGATGACTCAGACAGTGACTTCTGGAAATAGTTCCGTTTTAAAAAAGAAACAAGCAAGCAAGTGCAATCTTTAAGCCTCCGAAGTTGCTGAGTGCAGTTCATGCCACAAGCAAGCCCCCCCTCCCCCTTTATTTTAAATTGTTTCTCTGGTTGTGTCCAGTTTATCATTATTGTGCATACTTACAGAGATGCTGAGCTGGTAATGTCTTGGAATGAGTGCTGACCCGGGCACACTATCTGTTCCCAGTTGAAATTTCCCTCTCGTCTAGTGCTCCGGTCTCAGTTCGCACTCACTTGCTCCAACTTTCTCACACTCGGCTTCTCCAGTTGAATTCGGGTCAGTGAGACACGGGAACGGGGGCGGAGCTAGTAGCCCCATGGGTGACGTCACCGATCAGCCACAAATCGCTCCGTCCAGGTTCAGTGCTGCCCTCTTCAGCCCAGACATGGGTAGTGCGGGGCGCAGGTGCGAGACTCCTGGCAAGGCAACCCAGGCGTCATTTAGGTGCACAAACTTTTCTTCATACATGTTTTTCTCCAAACCAAAGCAAACAGAGAGGAAGTGTGTGCATACTTCTCAACCTCCTGCCTCATAAATCAGGGACACTGCTTAAAAAAATCAGGGACAGAGGAGAGGACCAAAATCAGGGACACATCTTCAAAATTAGAGATATCCGCCCAGAAAGCTGGTAGAATATGGGGCTTAGTGCAGAATGCATTTTCTAAAGAAGAACAAGTCTGCAACTTTAATGCTTGACATTATGTTGTGCTTATAATCCCCACTGTTTAGCTACGGAAACACAAATTTTAGGAGGGACAGAGTAAAATTCTGAGGCAAAATCAGGGACAGCTGAGAGGTATGAGTGTGTGGTCTAGTGGTTAGAGCACTAGACCCCCTACCGGAAGTAAGTCCCCCCCCCCCCCGCCGCAAGAGCCAAATATTCTCGGTATGATCTTGGAAAAGTCATTTTCTGTGCACCTGTCCACCCAGTAGCCAAAAAAAAAATGGTCAAAGCACTGGGAACGAGTTATTGAATCTCACCAGGCTCCTGCCAAGAAAATGAAGTGTACAAAATAGCAGTAAAAGTGCTGTGCCAAAACACCGAATATCATAAAAATGCCACTGAAACAATAAAAGTCTACAGTGTAATATTATTGTAATAGCTAACTCAAACAGATGTTAGAGTGACGAGCTGTGAATGAGCTTGGTATATCCAGTAGATCTGGGTTTGATTCCTACAATCTCCACTTGCATGCTGTGTGACCCTGAGCAAGTCACTTAACCACTGCAGTGCTCCTGGGTCACCCCTGAAAACAAAAACTTGTGCCTAGTGGGCCTTACCCGTTACCCCAAAATAAATGAAAATAAAAGCAAAGTTGAACAGCAGCTGGTAAGGGAAAAGCAAACTGCTGAACTAGTTTGGTAAAATCTGAACTGGCGGACTGGGTACAAGTTGTGAAAATGTTGCTGGTGAAGCCACTCAATTGGCCAATCAGGCTTTTACCCATCTGGTGGTCCACAATTCATCCCTGGCTTTTACCTGTCTCTTTCAGTCCAGGAAGTCTGGGTTTCATCCCTGCCCATGATGGGACGAAACTCAAACCCCTGGGACTGGGTCAGATAGATAAAGGCTAGACCAGTCAGTCGAGCCGGAGTGGCTGGACCAGCAATATTAGCACAACCTGCATCCAGTCCAGCTGCTCTGGAGTGAACCGCAGTCCAGATTTTATTGAGCTGGTCCAGTTTTTACAAAGTCGACAGCAAACTTAGCAAAAGAAACCAATGTACTGTAGGTCCTCAATTTAATTTCCCCTACCAGAGTATATTTGTCAATATTGCTCATCTCACCTACTAGTACAACTCTTCGCCGCATCATAGTTGCACTCAACAAAGCATGCCGGCTCCTTACCGGCTTAGCCTGTCTGTCCCATACCTGCGACATGTATGCTCAGACTAACTGGCTCCAATTCAAAGGTAGACTCATGTTCCAAACATGTTTACTGTCCAAAAAAGTAAACTTAGGCAAAATGCCCCCAGGAGTGCAAAAGCTTATTACCCCACTATCAACTGTTGTTGCACCAGAAGCTCTACTAGTCAGATTTTTAATAGAAACATAGAATTTGACGGCAGATAAGGACCACTTGCCCCACCTAGTCTGCCCATTTTCCTACCTAACAGATAAGCTGCAGATCCTAGTTAATCAACAGCTTACTGTTATACCCCTCTGTCGCACTTCTCTGGGACGGAAGGTCCTTTGCCTACCGTGCCCCGTTATGGATGAACTCAATGCACCATGACATCACTTCAGCATCCACCTTGGGCTCCTTCAAGGTTAAACTTAAGCAACAGCTAGTTGCTGATGCCAGTTGTGACTGCTTCCAATAACCTTCCTTCTTGTGACCAGCACTTATTCTAACCTTATGGAATCCTGACCTTATGCATAACTGTTCTCAGCATGTAAAAACTGTTCTAAGTTGCTAATCATTCTCCTTCGCATTTCCTCTTGATCCCTTCCACTCTTTCCCCTCACCCCTCAATGGCTTCCCCCATCCTCCCTTCCATGTTATATCTCCTGAGCTCCCTTGCTGACTTTAAAATGCTTTGTCCCATACCTTCTCACCTCTGTTGAGGCCCCTGGGCTGATGTCATCTCTTACCTTGTTGATTATTAGATATTAGGCTGAGTCTGGTCTCATTTTACTGTAAAGAGTCATTTCATAAGACCCCTCCCCCTCTAATATGACCCTTTGAATTCCAGGTTTTAATCAAATATGCACCATTGCATACAGTATACAATGCCGCATGTATTGGAACTTCTCTAGTTATACACTCTTGTAATGTCTTGTATAATTCCTTGTTTCGTTTGTTCTCTGTCTCATACTTTCCTAGTATGTATTGTTCGTCTGACGTGGAACCTATGAAATGAGCTTGTTCTCAAAGGTATTATCTGAAATTTCAATAAATAAATAAATAAAAGTAGTATAAAAAATAAAAATGAAATGGAATGAGAGCGTGAGGTTCAAGGCTTAATGATTTCCTTCCATCTGTTACATTCTGCCTGCAGGATGTCGGTTCATGTCAGGCAATTGCTTCAGATGCCACACCATTTTAATCCCTAGATATGTGATGCCCATTGGGGCCTAATCTAGGCTCACTCAGGCAAAAGGGGTAGGAAGCAACACAGGTTTAGAGGGAGTACCTGGGTTTACTTTTAGATCTATTAATCTTTAGTTAAAAGATCTCTGCATATTCTTGAAAGGAGATTTAGAAGACATGGGGCAAACCTCTTAGTGCCTGAGTGATCACAAGGTCATCAGTTTATAGACCGGTGGTGTAGACTGCATTCCCTGCTTGTACCCCCTGCATTTCCAGACAGGACTGTTTTGCCACGGGTAAGGGCTCAGTGGCTGTCAAAAACAGGAAGGGTGAGGGCGCCATTACCTCATGCCCCTTCCTAGAGGGAAGGGCAGAGGTAAGAGACCATTTGTTGTTACTCTTGCAACCAGTTCCTAGTATAAGGTGTCCATCCATCCCAAGAAAGACAGTCCAATTCCCAGGCATGACAGTGGGCTCTTTAGAAGTCCCCAGCCCACTGAGTTTAATGCATTCTCTCAGTCTATGCCCACCACTGCAGCCGCAAGGGGGTCACAAATGTAATGAATGATATTAAAAACCAAGAGGAACTGGTCAGACCCCTCAAAGACAATGGTTTTATGTTCCTATGGTATCAAAACTGTTCACCTTGGGTTCTGGGTTTGAGTTCTCATACTTTATGAATGCACTCGATACCACTATTACAACTGTAAGAGTGGTCTCTGAGGATGTTTTAACATACAGCTGAGTGAAGTCTGGGGCTCTTTAAGCAGAGAAAGCTAAACTGAATGGATTTTCTGTATGTTAAAACATCCTCATAGACCACTCTTACAGTTGTAATGGTATCGAGTGCATTCATAAAGTATGATAACTCAAACCCAGAACCCAAGGTGAACAGTTCAGCTTAGATTCAATGCTAAGAAGTGCAAGGTAATGCACCTGGGAAACAAAAAACCCAGGAGAAGAGTACACAGTGGGGAGTGAGATACTAACAACAACAAAAATGGAAAGGGACCTGGGGGTGGTCATATCAGATGACCTAAAGGTGGGCAAGCAATGTGAGAGGGCAGCAAGGAGGACTGGGGGGGATACTGGGATGCATAGGGAGAGGCATCACCAGTAGAAAACAGGAAGTTATTATCGCTCTGTACAGACAGCTGGTGAAACCCCATCTGGAGTACTGTGTGCAGTTCTGGAGACCCAATCTCCGCAAAGACATAGACAGGATGGAAGCTGTCCAGAGGAGGGTAACTAAAATGGTGCAGGGTCTGCACCGGAAGACATATGAAGAGAGGCTTAAGGAGCTTAATATGTATAGCCTCGAGGAAAGGAGGAAGGGGGGGTCTTGATAGAAATGTTCAAGTACCTCAAGGGAATCAACAAAGTCCAAGAGGGTAGCATCTTTCAAAAAAAGAGGTGTGCAAGAACAAGAGGGCACAATTTGAAGATGGGGGGGGCGGCTCAGAGGTAATTTAAGGAAGTATTTTTTCACAGAGAGGTTGTGGATGCATGGAATGGCCTTCCGGAGGAGGTTGTGGAGTCAAAATCAGTGGTGGAATTCAAGCATGCATGGGACAGTCATAAGGCCATTCTAGGGGTTGGGGGTAGGAAGAAGTAGGCTGCTGGTTAACTAGGATCTGCAGCTTATCCAGTAGGTAGGGAAATGGGCAGACTGGGTGGGCCAAGCGTTCCTTATCTGCCATCAAATTCTATGTTTCTATGTTTCTATATAATCTTGATTGGGATTTTAAGAGAGGATTCGACCACCAGCAAAAATATCTCTCAGTTGTCACTTGTGGAACTCTGCTGCACTACACTGTAAGTAAAGCAACAGAGTTCCACAAGTCTTAATTCTAGTATACTTCTAGTAATGCACTGTGCACATCTATTTTGCCTTCTTATACAAACTCTGTATAACTGATCTAACGCTCACAGTACAAGTTTGTGTTGTTGCCTGTCTCAGGTGAATTTTTGTTAATAAAGATTAAATTAATAAAAAAAGAAAAAAGGAGTGGCACCCCTTAAACCTCATCTATACCTGGGGCTAGGGACTTTGATTCACAAAGGCACTCCAGATACACGCAAATTGCATATATCTGGGGTGCATACCACCACACTCTTCGATGCTGGTGCACATGCTGGCATTCATGTCCCCAGGCCCCCCAAGAGCGACGCATTGAGTGCAGTGCAGGGCAAGCATGGGCAGGTCAGGGTGAGGAACAGTGCTGGACACCAGGCATCCAACGAGATACATGGGTCAGCTCCATAGTGAATCCTGTGTCTGGCATGGAGCAGGGGTTGGATGGATACTGCAATCCTCCAAGAACTTGGGTATCACCCTTGGGATCATCGTCCTCTTATGTATGCAACTGGCCTGTGCCAGTACAACCAGCAGTCCTCCTTACTGGCTCAGATAGATGGGAGCAGGTGGAAAGGAAGCTGGTTGTGTCACAGGAAACATCCAGAAGCCAGGCGGAGAGTGCACATAAGCACAATGGCAGCCTGTCAGGCTGTGTAGCCAGTGCCCCCCCACCGCCAGCTCTCTACATTGTGGAGTTCAGTGTGTGAGCTGGGCACTTGCACATCCCCACCCATGTGCCTGACTTGCCCCCCTCCCTTGCTGCACATTATCCCCTTGGTGGCTAGATTTACATAGGAGAAACAGCTGGCACGTAGTCATCTATTTGTGGGGGCACCAATAAAACAGTCAACTGCCTATTTCATAAATGTGAACACCTGCTCTTTAAGTATGGCTTGTACTCCCATGACATCACTTCCTGTCTCAACACAACAGTTCTCGACAGCTGCCTTGTTTTAATGCATGGCTGATTTAAATATGAATATCTGTGGACTGCGAACACCTACTGGCAAGCACAATACCTCGTTTGAAAAACCTTTTCATGGCCTTTCAGACATTAACCTGCAAAGTTAATTTCCCCTCTCTTATCTTGGCTATCTCCCCATCCACGGAATCTCTCTATTAAGGCATATTATGCCAATAAGTGGTTATCTGATTATCCACAATTAGCACTATTTATATTAATAACAATATATTTGTAATATAATATATAATGTTCTGTCTGTATATCCATCAAAATCTTTTAGTAGCACAGCACCAGTTTAACCATTTTATTTTGAAAAATATCTGCAGCTTTTAAGTTTTACTGCTCATCACTTTAATTGACATAATTTCACGTGATTGCTCTGTAAAGCGTTGAGTGCTTCTCCATATAAAAGGGAATCTCCAGAATTGTTTTCAGGAGTCTGTTCCCGTAGGCTCATACTGAATCAAATGGTTAATGTGACTCTGTCATCTTTGAGGAAACCCTGACAAGTGTAATATTTAGACACGATTCAGCTTATATTTAGAAACATAGAAACCAAGTTTATGTCAGCCAATAAAGACCCAGGGGTCCACCCAGTCTGCTAATTTCCCTGCCTAGCTCCATGCTCAGTCTAAGGTCGGGCTTGATTTATGGATCTGACAGAGTCCGATGTTGAGCATCACTCCCTTCCCCAGGTATGCCTTCCCCAGGTATGCCTTCCCCAGGTATCCCTTCCCTGGGTATCCCTTCTCCAGGTATCCCTTCCCCTCTGCTGCCTATGACTCCCACTATTTCCTTATATCTGTCCCGGCCAAGTTTAAACAGTTTTACAGCACTCATCATTGGAATTTATATAAAAATTTAGGACCCCACCACCACCACTGAGACAAGAATTCAGTTGAATTTGGCAGTGTTTGCCTTCTGGCTTAACTATAATCTTACCCCAAGTGATTTATTTTCTAAATTTTTACATAAATCAGCAAAACAGTTCTATTTCATGAGCAAACACAAAGAGGCGCACTCAAACCAGCAACAGAAATAACAGCAGGTACTGCAATTGAGAACTCTCTGGATTTAACTCCAAACACACATGCAAGCGAGCATGGCATAAACTCTGTTTTATTTCATGAAAGACAATCCAGACTTACAGCTGATAAAACATCCTTCACATGGTGGGGTCCAAATTTATTAAATGATTTGGCTGCACTGGTCAAATCTGCTAGGAATCTGACCCATCTTAAATATCTTTAAAGAAAAGTGTATTTCGCACAATTCCAATGCAGTTTTTATGCTGTATCCTAGAGGGTTTTTTTTTTGTGAATTCAGTTTTATTGACATGTTCAGTGTTGATGTGTATTGTCATTCATCCTTTTGTATTGTCTGTAATTACACATTGGGTGTGACTGAAAAAGAGCTAAGCCCAAATTGCTTCCTGGATAAAAATAAAAAAATGAAATGAAAACCCTGTCCTGGTCTCAACTTCAGCCACCTCTCTGAGCAGTTTGTTCTATTCGTCTACCACCCCCCTTGAAGAACTTCCTCACGCTCTTTCTGAACCCCCCACCTATCTCCACCAGTGTGCTCTAGTTACTGTGCCCTCATTTCCCATGAATAATCTTTACAGTTCACCCTGTTGACTCCTCACAAGATGAACTTAAACAGACCCTGCTGGCTCTGTGGCGTCAAGTGATGGGGTTTTGATCAGCATGCTGGTGACGGGTATGTCCCTGATTACAGAGTATATCCCTGATTAAAGAGAGCATCCCTGGTTTTAGGGTAGATCCCTGATTACAGGATACATCCTTGATTATAGAGTACTTCCCTGATTACAGGGTATGTCCCTAATTTAAGCAATAAAGCATGACGGGTGCATTATGGTGGAAAAATGGCCCACCTCAAGTGGGTTGAAGCACAAGGTGATGCCCAGTGCTTCCACAACCTGAGAAAGGCTGTCAGCCCACCGTAATGCACCCCCAGAGTGTCTTCTTGTGATTATGAAATGAGTCTTCTTTAGTAAATTGGATGTATTTTTGAAACATATTTTTGTTGAGCTACTTTCAGCTTGGCTGTTGAGCTGGGATAACTGCCCAGCTGAATGTACCTCTTGGCCAGTCAGGAGGCAGCATTTCTTCTACTACCATTTCGTAATATAGGTTATATCCCTGGTTAGAGTACATCCCTGATTACTGGGTATATCCCTGCTAATACAGTAGGGAGGTGAAAAACACAAGATTGAAAAAATACAGTATAATAAAAATATTAAAAATGATATAATAAAAAGAACAGAAATACTGAAAACCAATAAAATCTAAGCAGAATTGTGTCTGTACAGCAGTGTCAGCATTGGCTGAGAGCTCACATCCTGGTGTGGGATTACGACATATAAGCATCTAGCCTGTTGGTACCCCTGCTGCCATATGAATCATGTAATTAGCACACATTTTCTTTTCCTTTTTTTTTATTTTCCTTTTTATCTGGGAGATCCTCTGTCGCTCATCCGCCTGGTCACGACCCCCGGAGCTTCCACCACCTGCCCTATTGCGCTTCCCAGTCACCCCGGCTTGCCCCGGAGGGCAGAGCCGGGCACTGGTTCCCTAATTCCAGTGCCGCAGGAACCAGTAACAGTTGGGAGTGCGGTGGCAGGGGTGAATTGAAGCCTGGGAGGCTTCACCTAGCGGAGGATCTCCCCTCTCCCTTTCTTGTGTTTTCCTCCCAGAGGTGGGGCGCGTGCAATAGCCAGCATCCGCCCGCCTCCCCAGAAACTAGCCGCGGCAGCGCGAGTGCTCCGACCTCCGCCAGGGAGTCTTCAGTGCTCGGATGCTGCCCCAACCTCCCCGGAGGAGAGCAGTCCATGGGCACGCTCCATCCCTCTCCTGGTCGCCTCCGACGACTCGGTCCATTCCTCAACCCGGTCCTCGCCACAAGCGGAAATCCTAATCGCTGCTCCAACGGGCCGGCCCACACATTTTCTTTAGATTCGACTGATCTCCAGTTTTCTATTCCATTCTGGATGTCTCCCTTGATCATACTTCTCAACCTTTTGTCACTGCAGTGAGGGACACTGGCCCTCAATAGGAGGGAGAATGAGAGACACTGACTCTCATAATGAGGGCCACATCCTCAAACTTGGAGATAAAAGGTCAGAACACTGTGGAGCCATTGCTTGTACTTGTACACATTTTAATTTTTTATTTAGCATCTTGGTATATTATGAAATTCTGCTTTAAAACTTGAAATTACAGCACCTTCTCGGTGGGAGCAGTACTTCTTCCATAAGGGACAGGCGAAGGACACAGCAGTGTTGACAGGTAAAAAGAGGGACCTCCCTTGTAACCAATGACAGTTGGGAGGTATGTGCTTGATGCTCCATGCAGAGGCTTTGGCTGACCGCTTTGAAATCTGGATGTTTTTAGTTGGAGGGGTGGGGGTGCTTTCCTGGGGAAAGGGCCGCGTATTGTTGTGTTTGTGTAGGAACTAACAGAAGGAAAATGGTGCCAGCCTTTGATAAGCAGCTTGATTAAACTAAACAAAAGGTCTCTGCTAATGGGAAGCAGCTGAAAGGCAGTCCAGGAAATGAGCCCTTACGTACAGCATGAAAGGTGGGAATACAGAAACGTCTGACACACATGCATACTCCTCCATAAACCCAGTAACAACCCTTTTTAATTTGTTTGTCTTTGGTAACCGGGTAAGGCCTCCTAAGCACAAATGGCTGTTTCCAGGGGTGACCTGAGAGCACTGGGGAGGTTAAGTGACTTGCTTAGAGTCACACAGTATGCAAGTGGAGGTAGTGGGAATCAAACCTAGGTCTGCTGGATATACCAAGCTCATCCACAGCTTGTTACTCTAACCTCTAGGCTATACTGCCAGCCCCACTACTTTTCTATTCTATTTATCCAATGGTGTTGCTCTCCTTTGCTATGTGATCCACAGCTCCATCTAGTCTCCACATCTGGCACGACCTGTTCTCATGGGGTCCACTGGGCCTTCACCCCCAGGGTGGAGTCCATATTTTGTGTGCTTTTAGGTGCATTTTTCTCTTAGGTGAGATACAGCATTGGTGGAGATCTACAGACCCACTTAGGCTACTTAGGTTTAGTGTGTATGGTGGGGTAGTATATTTTTCTCAATTTAGTTGCGTTGGGGGTTTTGTGCTCCCCTCCATTTTAAATAAATAAAATACACAGATGTGTAAGGTGGAGCCCCCTACTGAAAAAAATAATAAAAGAAATTACAACCATGCCAAGGAACTCTAAGTAGCACAGCTAGGATACTGTACCTCGATGATGCGCTGTTAGTTTTATGTTGGTCCGAATGTAAGTGCTGCGCTAACTGCGGTGGTCCACAGAGCTCCACCAATGGCCAGTGGAACACCCAAATCCTATCAGTTCAGGTTTAAAAGTAATAGGATTACATATTGCTTTCACAAAAGACAAGTACTGCAGTGGATAGTATGTGTTTTTCTTCAGATGTTTACAAATATTGCATTGATTTACAGTGGATCAGCAGTCAACACTTATCACTTAAATATAAACTTATACAGAATTTACTCTGCACAAATATTGCATAACAAATCACAAAAATGTCACATATTTTTCAAATATAACTAATCTCTAAAGTGTTTCACAATTTTTTTAACATATTTTTAAATCAAAATATTGCAGGGCAAACTTTTCAAAATTACAATTAAATGTAGCAGTATTTCACATTTTGGACCCTGAACCAGTGCAGTGGCCCAGCATGGAAGGGTGCCATAGCCATGTGAATGCTCTCACCCATGGTGGGAGGAGGCCTTTGCAAGTATGTAACTGCCCCCTGGTGACCATGGGAACAGCTTGGCAACTTACCAATGGGAATGGGGGAAGGTAGAAAGTCATCAGAATGCATGCTGGTTCGTGCGCTTTATCTCCCCCTCCCCCATGATTAAAGGTGAACACTATATGGGAAAAATCTTCCCCCAAAAAATTTAAATGCGGAGCCCTCTCCAACCTCCCTGCCCTGTTAATACATGCTCGGGTAGATGAATGGTGGTGTGGAGGTTCCCCACCACAAGGGTCAAGTTATGGACAACAAGAGGCAGAAAGCGAGTTGGACAATATGGTTCTGGGTTTGAAGGAAACATATGAGGGAGATGAGGGGAGTGAGAGGCAGAAAAAAATTACATTAAAAAAATAAATGTTAGTGTTTTTCTTTGTTTAAAACTATTAAGATTTAGTGTTAAGAAAAGATAAAAAAGGGGCCACCCAATGGTCAATGGTAGTACACTGTGCTTCCATTCCAGTGACCCGGGCTTGGGAAAAAAACGTGAGCGCTAGTGTTCAGACGGCCAGGCTGGGGAGTGCATGCTGCTGATGGCAGTGTGTCCCAGCCAGGGGATGAAAGACAGCACCGTCTAGTGCAGCAGCATTTCCTGCTGGTGGGGTGGGAACTTGCTGCCTCAGCAGGAGCACACTGCATGCACCCAAGGCACTACCCCATAGATACGAGTGCCACCTAGTGGCAGGAACCAGAAAAATGTTGGAAACACCAGGCCGACACTGGATGAAGGTCTACTCTACCCCACCTGCAGGCCCTGCACCACCGACCACTGCTCCCGCTTCCACCAGTCCTCAGAGGGACCATCAGAGAGGTTTGGGGGCTGGGAGAAAGCCCAGAAGGCCCCATCATTGCAGACCGAGGATGGGGTAAGTATGTGGAGAAGGCTGGTGAGGGGTCCGGTTGTAGAAGAAGCATAAACACTATTATAAAAGATAAATGTCTAATGCTGAGGTAAATGGAATGTCACAAAGCGTATCTCTGCAATTGGTATTCTGTTTATTGCTTCACATGGAGGGCTTCTCTGCTCAACAGGGCTGATGATGGCTTATTTTTAACGAGGAAATCACAAATGTATCTGCAGTCATTTTCTAAACCTCTTTGCTGCCCACCAGCTGCCTAGGGATTTGAGGAATTCTAGACAAAAGAAAACAAAGTGTTAGCAGTGATCATGGCTTACTAAAAGGTCCCCATAGATGGGCAATAGTGGATACACGCTGGCCTACCCAACAATATGCAGTTTGTTTCCACCTGTCACTGACACAGCAACCGTGAGTTAAATTGGGGACACTTCCATGGCTCTACACTGCTGCCAGGACAAAAGGGGGAGAACTTACGCACACCCACGAGCTCCCGGTAATCCCTTTAACAGTATGGCACCCTTTTTGTCTGGATCCATTACCGAGTCCATTACACATATCCTGACATGCATTGCAGCACTGCATGCTTAGCGGTTCTGCTGCAGGCATGCCTAGAAACTTGAGCCGTCCAGCACGGTTGTTGGAACGCAAGTGCGGACGCTCCCGACAACTGTGCTGAGACATGGAATGAAAAACATTTTTAAACCTCCCTCAAGTATGGACAGGGCCTAAGAGGCTATTGTTGTCACCCATCTGTATATAAAAATGCAACCTGATTCAGTACATCCAAGAGCACAGCCTCCTCAATGAAACACAGCCCAGTTTTCATCCCAGCCGCTCAGCCAGCACTGTTCTGCATAAATAACGAATGACCTTGCAACCGCCCTGGATGAAGGACACCTTGTCAGTGCCATCCTCACTTATCTCACCAAGGTCTTTGATACTGTGACTCATGACCTTTTTCTTGTAAAGTTACATGACTTGGGATTAACTCCCATGCCACTTTCCTGCATTAATAATTACTGTAGCTCTCAAACCGGTCCCAGGTTGTCAAAGTCAGTGGAGTAACTTACCCTCCAAATGCACTCAACCTCAGTGTTCCTCAAACGTCTGTCCTTGATCCACTTCTCTTTAGTAGAGGTGGGCATGCCTGGATTTTTTCACCTAGAGCCAGACCAGAGCCAAGCCAGGGGTCTGGTTTGACTCTACGAGCCAAAACACAAGCCGAGCCCTGGCTACTGCCGGCTGTTTTCTACAGAGGAGTTGAATGTTTCAAACACTGCACTACCTGCTCAGGCTGACAAAAATGCTAACTTTGACCACGACTGACTCAGCTTGACCTTGGCTCTCAAATTTTTTGTAGAGGTTGAGCCGAGCTAAGCTGAGCCAGGCACTAAGCTGGAGCCAGGCACTAAGCTGAGCCAAGCACTAAGCTGGAGCCAGGCACTAAGCTGGAGCCAGGCACTAAGCTGAGCCAGGTACTAAGCTGGAGCCAGGCACTAAGCTGAGCCAGGCACTAAGCTGGAGCCAGGCACTAACCTGGAGCCAGGCACTAAGCTGAGCCAGGCACTAAGCTGGAGCCAGGCACTAAGCTGAGCCAGGCACTAAGCTGGAGCCAGGCACTAAGCTGAGCTAGGCACTAAGCTGGAGCCAGGCACTAAGCTGAGCTAGGCACTAAGCTGGAGCCAGGCTCGAGCCTGCTCTGGCTTGCCTAGCTCTGCTCTTCAGCCTTTTTATAAATGACTTACTGACCATCTGCATAAACTCAAATACCAGGCTATATCCCCCTTTAAGCAGATGATACAGTAATACACATTAAAACCAAGTCAGTTTCTGAATTAAATAGCACTCTGCAAGATGTATTTACTGAATTACAGATGTGGATAAGTAAAACTAATTTAAAGGAAAGCACCTATTAAGCAAACAGGCCCAGCCTCCAACAGATCAACCCCCAATCCGGGGTTTTGCAAGGAGAAAACATATTGTGTACCTTTTAGCTGCTTTATTCATGTTGTGTTAATCATTTGGTTTGTAAACAATGGCCACGCTGTGTGGCACAATTTCTAGTATGGATCACAGCTTAGGACAGTTCACTTGTATTGGAGGCATACAAGTGAGCCACGTTGAGATGCACTCCACAATAAAAATGGCACCATGTAGTGTGGCCAGTGTTCACAAACTAGAGGATTAACACATGAATAAAGCAGCTAAAAGGTGCTAACATTTTTTCTCTCTTTGGGAACCCCCAAATCAGGGGTTTATCCATGGGGGGGCTTGTTTGTTTAACAGCTCAGAAGCTACATCCGTGTGGTTCAGTGAAAGGACACTACTGCCAGCTCATTTACAAGCCCTACCCTCAACAGGTCAACCACTAGAAAATGTTAATTGTTTTAAAATACCTGGTGTTTCTGGCTTAATACTAAACTTTCCTATACAAAGCACATTAATACGTTTGTCAGTAATACAAACCAAATCTTAGGACTCCTTTATCGCAACAAAAGCTGCATTAATCTCAACACCAGAAAAATGTTCTCAAAATAATCAGTCTTACCACTGGTGGAATATAGGGGTGAAATCTACAGATATGCTAATGCCTCAGCTTAACACAAAATCTCCATTGCTTACAATAACGTGCAAATCCGCATTAGGCTGTGACAAAAGAACACACCACTGCCTCATGTACGCAGCCTAGGATTCCAAAAGAAGGGAGCGCAAATGGAAAACGATAGCATTCAAGAGCATACATATTATATGATTCTAACACCGGGAATCCCTCACTTATGACTAGCACTGTATGCATCCAGCTCCATGGAAACAGCATGCGTATTAAATAGTTATTAATTCTAAACGATTCAGCTCCCCATGGTCTCCTCATCCTTAAGCACACTTTCCCGGCTGCTTCGTAGCCCTGGCAAAAAGTTGCTAGAGGTGCCCAGGATTAGATCAGCAATGGAGAACTGGCAATGTGCTTACTCAGCCCCAACGCATTGGAATGCCCTACCGATCAACTTGCAAATGGCAAGCTCCTTAGATTGTTTTAGAAAAGGCCTGAAAACCTATCTATTTGAGCGATGCCTGTGTTCTTGTATTCGTTTTTTCTTTCTCTGTCTCCTATATCCGTAATGTTACTGTCACTTGTAAACAACTAATCCTGTATAACCAACCATTCTGCAGTTCGTAACCAATGTTTCTTGTGTCTTTATCTCAACGACTCTGCATCATTGTATTGTGTATGCAATTTGCTTGTATGTAATTAGTGCAGGGTCGCCCCTGGAAAAGGGACCTTTGGTTCAAGTGGGCTTACCTGCTCACCAAAATGAAATAAATAAATAAGGTATAGTATATAATTACTAAAGCATGCATATTATATTATTATTATGCATCCTTCCAGCCTGTCTAAACCATTTCTGGTCAGATCCCATCAGAAATATCAGTGAGATCTGCACTGTGGCTTTTCCATCAGAAATATCAGCTGCAGGCTGGCCCGTCAGTGCAGTGGTGGCACTACCTCTCGTGATGCCAGTGACCCATGTTTGGGTACGAGCATGGGCCGTCAAGGGCCAGGTGGGGAGTAAGGAAGGATCAAGTGTCCAAAGGACTGCTCTCCTTCCTTGGGAAGGGGGATGTTGCTCTTGCAATGTGCCTACTGTCTGATGGAGACCAGTTGGCACCACCGCTGGGAGCACCAGAAGGAGGTGAGGTTGCCCTTGGATTCCCGTCACGCATGCGTACCAATACACATGTGGCCACGTCATTATGTGCCAGCATGCCCTGGTGAAAAACAGGAGATCAGGGAAAAATATGCCACACATCCAAGCTTGCTCCCACTGCAGGCTCTCATACTACAGCATGGCTGGCCACCCATCGTAAGGTCCAGGGAAAGTGGCAGATAACCAGTAGGTCTGTGAGAAGGTCAGTGACGGGGCTGGAGGCTGCCATTGGGTGTGACCAGGCCAAGGAAATAAGCTCTACAGGATGAAAAATAAATATCTGCTGCTCTCCCAGACTAGAGGTCGCTTGCACATACTAAGGGGTATCCAGTGATATTGGCGAGATCAAACTGAGTGATTCAGTATGAGCTACTCAATTTGACCACCCGTAAGAACAGCTAGTGTGGAAGAATAGCTACTAGGGGACTAGCGAGAGTGTACAACAAGAACAGCGAGTTTAGGTACAGGCAGCATGTGTGACAGGAGAGGGCGGCAGCAGGATATGGCAGTCAGTCTGGTGGTGCAGTTTTGAGCTGGCTGTCTAGCATAGTGGTAGCGTGTATGCCACTACTGCACAAGGCTCTGGGTTTGGAGCTTGCGACATGCAAAACAGTTTGCTGCATTTTATTTTGCACTTTTCCCCTAAGTCAGACACCCCCCCCGGAGTTGATTATATTAATAATGGGAGGGGGGTGCTGGGGGCACAACCCATAATTAAAAATATGCCACAATTGTAAATTTTGTACCTCATGCCAATTCTGGCTGTTTTTCGCTCGCTGTTGTGCAAGTCGCTGATGCAGTTTTTGGTGATTTGCACTCACGGTCATGTTTAGCGCTGTTTTGCAGTTGCTGACATGATGTGGAACCTACCAGGGCATATAAATCCTTTGGTGAAAAGGCCTTTGACATGGCAGCTCCAACAACATGGTAATTCGCTACCTGACACAATAAAAGAAGCCAATAACTTACCGTAAGCTGATTCAAAAGGGCCATGTTTCATCATCTACAAAGCCCATGTGACTGCTAGACACTTCTGTACTTTCTTATGCCTCCCTCCCACAACCTCCATCTGTATGGAACTTTCTACTGTACGTTAATACCACCGCCGAGACCACTCTTACAGTTGTAAGAGTGGTCTCATGAGTATTCTTTGGGTATGAGAACCTCAAACCAAAGCTGAGTGGTTCTGATACCCAAAGGATGTAAGTGAGACCACTTTTACATCCATAAGCGTGGTCTCAACAGCGGTATTAACATATTATTGATCAAGGTCATTACATAGAAACATAGTCTTTGACGGCAGATAAGGACCACTTGGCCCACCCAGTCTGCCCATTTCCCTACCTACTGGATAAGCTGCAGATTCTAGTTAACCAACAGCCTACTTTCTGCCACCCCCCCCCACTACAATTGCCTTATGTCTGTCCCATGCATGTTTGAATTCCCCCACTGTTTTAGTCCCAACAACCTCCCCAGGAAGGCAGTTCCATGCATCCACCACTCTCTCCGTGAAAAAAAATTTCCTCCGTTACCCCTGAGTCGTCCCCCTCTATCTTTAAATTGTGCCCCCTTGTTCTTACACATCTCTTTTTCTGAAAGATGCTACCCTCCTGGACTTTGTTGATTCCCTTGAGGTACTTGAACATTTCTATCATGTCCCCCCTGTCCCTCCTTTCATCAAGGGTATACATATTAAGCTCTCTCAGTCTCTCTTCATATGGTTTCTGATGCAGACCCTGCACCATTTTAGTTGCCCTCCTCTGGACTGCTTCCATCCTGTCTATGTCCTTGTGTAGATGAGGTCTCCAAAACTGCACGCAATACTCCAGATGGGGTCTCACCAACTGTCTGTACAGAGGGATAACCACTTCCCTTTTTCTACTTGTGATGCCCCTTTCTATGCATCCCAGTATTCCCCGGCTCTCCTTACTGACTTCTCACATTGCTTACCAACCTTTAGATCATCTGATATGACTACCCCCAGGTCCCTTTCCATTTTTATTGTTGTTAGTACCTCCCCTGCTATTGTGTACTCTTCTCCTGGGTTTTTGTTTCCCAGGTGCATTACTTTGCACTTCTTTGCATTGAATCTAAGTTGCCATATGTCTGACCATTCCTCCAACCTTGCAAGTCCCTTCTCATCCTTTCTACCCCCCTCCGTGTATCAACTCTGTTACAGATCTTTGTGTCTTCTGCAAAGAGGCATACCTTTCCCTCCAGAGCCTCTGCAATGTCACTTATAAAGATGTTAAAGAGGACTGGACCCAGTACTGAGCCCTGAGGTACTCCACTAGCAACCCCCCTTTCTTCGGAATGTCTATAATATATTACAATTTTAAAAAACTTTCACTGAACATTCCCATTTCCATGGCAGCTTCGTGTGAGACACTCTTCACAGAATACAAGTGTCTCATGCACAGAGGAAAGGAGCACTCCAATTTGTCTGTGCTCCCTCTATAAATTAGTATATAGTGTTGTTTTGTGATATTGTTCTAAACTTTGTAAATATGTTAACTAATGTTCGAAATTCTTGTTCTCTGTAACTATAAAATCTTCACTGGTTAGTGCCTATTATCAACCGCTGGCACAACCTCAGAAACTCCTTTATTCACACGTGTGAATGATAGAGTTACGTTAACCACCTTTCTAAAAATAGACTGCAATGCAGTCGCCCAGTTGTGCAGCAATTCACGCACTGGCCATTCCCTTGTGCTCCCTCAGAGAAACCACCAGCGCAAAGCACAGCCATCTCAGTACTTGGGCCCGCCCCTCTCCAGGGTGTTCAGTCGTTCAACAAAACGAAAACTCACCACCACAGACTAGGGTTCAGGGAACCTGGATCAGGAGGTGGGAGGTTCTGGCAGAGGGAACGAAACTTTCATGCAGGCAGTCACAGGACATCTGGGGGCCTTGAAGGGCTTCCAGTGCAGCTCGATGGTTCCTCTTCTTCTCGCTCACTCTCTCTCTCTCTCTTTCTCTGATGCGGCTTCAAGGGGCACCACCACCACCGAGGGATTTCTTTAACTTAAAATAAAAAAGGGGCTGGAAAACAGGGACCCAACAGCCTCTAATGACCTGCTGCTCTCATGACTGCTGGCTGAAAAAATGTATAGATCAGAGACAGAGCACAGGCATGCCGCACACCTGACAGGCTGCCTTACTCCTCCGGTAAGTTTAATTTAAGTGTCCCTGTCGCTTGCTACATACTCCCTCTTCCTCTCCTGGTTCTCATGCAAAAAAACAGTAAAGATAAAAAATAAAACATGAAGAAGTGAGGCTTAATGGGGATTTTATGCACAACCTTGATGTGTGATGGTGTGCTTTGCCCTCGGGGTTTATGGGGTATCACACACCTCGGGTGTGCATAACATCCCCATAAACCGCACTTCCTCATGCATTATTCTTATATGTATTGACTCTGTCGCTGTATCAATCAGTCCTCCAGGACCCTGCTGAAAAATGGGTGTTTCAGAAGACTACCCTGGTGTGCAAAATAGACAGTCTCTGTCTAGTGCACCTACCCGGTAAACAAAAACTACGTGCAAAAATAATAAATAAATACATTAATAAATAACTAATTCTGGAACACAAGTATAACAAAAACAACTGTTACCTTTGCTGTATGGACGTTAGAGCTCTGGGTCTAGCTGCTACAATATCTAATTCCAGCAGTTTGGGAATATCTGGGAATGGGGAGAACTTGGGTTCCACTGGGACGAATGGTTTCTTCCCGGCTATTCGTAAGCTCTCTGCAACAAAGTCTGTGCTCCACCATGTTTCCATCGTGTAAGGTGTCTGTTTCCTGTAGAGTCGGAGAGCATTTCCATCATTGTTCATTTATTATTGATGCACACATGTGCATTCTAGTTTGGGGCGGGCAAAAATGATTGACATAAAGCAGTAGCACTCTAAATTCCTGATCTACTTCAGATTATTTTGATGACTTCCCACCAGGAAAGCAGACATATACATACATTTTATTTATTAATTTTTACAAGAAATTCAGAAAGGAGGACTAGGCAATTCTGCCTCTATTCCGCCTCGTCCCAAGGAAGGGGGATACAGATGGAAACTGACAATTTGAATCGGGTTAAGCCGTTGGTGCTAGAATGAGGGAAGGTGGGCCAGGACTCAAGGGAAATTCACCATCTCTTCTCGAAAAGTGCCAAGGGCTCGTTAACGTCCACCTGAACAATCACCAGAACAAGCAGATGTGACCTCGGTTTAACGTCTCATTTAAAAGACAGCTCCTAAGGAATGCAGTACCCCCCCTTATGCTGCACTGCAGTGTTAGTATTGGGATTTACCCCAGGTTCCTAGTCTGGGGCCAAAACCCACAGCCTCTGATCTTCCAGTCTCTGAGGCGAGTGTGCAACCTGCTCCGTTGCAGACACTGCTATACACTGTAAAACTAGATAGTTTCACACAGAGTCATTTTAGTGCAAACACAAATGCAACCATAATAGTGTAAATTTAATTTAGTGCCAAGTCATTAGCAAAGCAGTCACTAAAATGGAAAAAGTGCAACTAGAGTTAATTAGTGCATTATTTTCACGCTAATTACTGCTTCAGTGAAAATAGAGAAAATTATTTGACAGTGAAAATTTCTAATTTTACAGTAATATATGTGATATGATTGCCATGTTTTAATAGTGTTTTCAAAAACTTGTGCTTAACAGCAGCACATTAAGAATGAGTTTTTGCCGGCCCAGTGGCTCAGAGGGCTGAGGTGCTGAAAAGCACGTTAACTCTCCCATGCTGTTGACCCGAGTTCAGGAATAAGCTTGGATCACCTGGGGTCAGCCAGGGCAAGGGACGGGAGAAGGTATGAGCTACCACCTGGCAGCTCTCCTCTCCCAGATAGGGGAAGCAGGCCATCCCAGCTCTTGGCTGCCACCAAGTGGCTGTCCGGTGGTAGCTCCGGGACTGAGTTGTGTTGTAGACCAAGTGAGCTCCGGCAGGGCTGAATTAAGCATGTCTGGTTCCATTTTCTGTTTTCTTCTCCAGTACCCTGGTGGCTACAGCATTCACGTGTCTGCATGTGGAGGCAAATATGCACTGCGGAACAGCAACCCCACCCACTGAAGTCGCTTTGAGCCTGCACTACCCCTGGGCCTCCACTCGCTGGCAGTCAAAGTTCGAGACAGCTTAGCCACCCCTCCTCATGAGTGGAGTGCAGTCTCTGGGAGGAGCAATCCTCTCACCCCTCAGCCGACCCCAACAACTGATGTCATTCCTGAGCATGGGTTGCTGGTGTGACAGCAGCTGAGGCACCAGCTCCTTGGCCCTCCATGCCACCGAGCTGGCATATAGAAACCTTTCTAATGAGTAAAAGGAAAAAATATACTTCAGAAATATAAAGTTATAACTGACTACTCCTTACAGTTTGTAACATTTTCCTGTCTGCTGTTTTTGGTTGCACTAGCTCTTTAACAGCTCAGGGGTTCTATGATATTGTGAGCTCTCGATCTTCACTCTCTAATTCTTCCATGGTTTACATGGAATGTATTGTAGAAAAAATCTTGGAAACCATGGAGTATTTGGACACATTTCCATGGTTTCCATGGAAACGATGAAATCTACAAGGTTTTCCATGGTTTCTGTCAGCATTTTCCCTGGAAGAGAGCACAGAAAGTCCAGAGCAACAGAAAATAGTATGGGATGTCATGGAAAGTACGTTTCCATTTTATTATGGAAATAAACTATGGATTTTAATGACAGAATCCATGGACAATCTTGTAAATTTAATTTTGATTTTCATGGAAACCCATGGAAATACTTCAAATACAGCATGGTTTCCAAGCTCAGTTTCCATGATAAATTCAGTGGAAGCCATTAAAAATCCAGGGATGGAGTTCTGTCTCAGTAATCCATAAAATGTCTGCTGTCTTACTTTAATTAACACAATGTTTGGCTGTTTATATCTCTGGACTCCAAACATCTACAATTAAGTCCAGTAGTTTGTTTGAAATGATCTTTTCTTGGTCTTTCAGAATTTCAGGTGCCCTGCAAACTTTCTTTTCCCTTTAAGGGTGGCTCGGGGGTGCAGTATGAACACAGTTCTGAAAATAAAAACATTATAAGCAGCTGCAAATTTACAAACATTTCCTGTCCTCTTTAAAATGCACTGTTTCCCTAGTTACTATTTATTTAATTTATGAGTCTTTCAATGTTTATTTGAGACTTGAATTACCTGCCAACTCCAATCAGAGTTCCAAGTTCTCCGGGCATGTTGCGGTGGGTAGGAAGAACAAGAGGCAAGTGGTGACGTTCCACCGGTGTATAGGACCCCACCTTCTGCTGAACTGAAGGCCAAAGGCGCATCTGAATCCCATAATGAGGCTGTTTGTTTTCCATCCCAGGGCTCAAGACGTGCATTTTGCAATCATTCCGAAGCTGCAGTGTTGAAACAAACAGTTACTGCAGACACATTTGTTCAGAACCACTGTTAATCCTCATTCCAACAGGATTTTCTTTTTCCTGTTCTATTTAGAAACACAGAAACAACTGCAGGCGGGGCCCCCTTGTAGCTCTCAGAAAAATCTTGCCACAACCATGCAACTGTTGGAAATGAATTATACAGGCAAGTCGTCTTCTCTCTGTTAACTGTACATCTGTTAAAGTATACATTGTATCATTTATGTTAACTGCATCTTCGTCAGAGTTCGTCCTGTGTAGTAATCTACTCTGTATTGTTTTAGTGTTAGCATCATAATTTTATGCACTGTATGTATTGTGCAGGGCTTCTCTTGAAAATAGGGTGTGTCCCTAACAAAATGATCCTGTGTAAAAATAAAATGTTATCTGCCGATCTAAAACCCGAGTTTCAGAGCGGAGCTGGGAAGCCACGTCAGGGTTTGGCCAGGAGCTGCAGCAGCTGCTCTGCATCAGAGTTCTCCACACAGGGAGGGCTGGAAGTGGGTTCCAACACCAGTGCGACACCTGCAGGGGGGCCAGGAAACCCCCACCCTCACAGTGTGCTGTGTATGCAAAGGATGAATGGTTTACACTCATGCTTGGGGGGGAGGCAGAGGGAGGGTTCAGGAGAAAACAGGGAAAAAAATTGCCATTCATCCACAGAATGCCAGCTTCAGCCTGAGAGAGGATATATCCCCATCAGCTGGGTGGGAAATAAAAAGAAAAACATTGCAGGAAGACGAAGACACACTGTCCATCGAATCTGCCAGAGTTCCCCACCAGTACATTACTCTATTTTATGTTGGCAAAGTTTTGGGGCCTTTAACTGCCATCAAGCCCTTAGGCTGTCTCCTAAAATCTTCCAATCCCAACCCTGCTTTTCTTCCAGTCCAACTCTCTCTCTCTCTCTCTCTCTCTCTCTCTCTCTCGCTTTCTCCCCCCTCCCGAAGCCTCCACACTGCCCCCTCCCACCAGTGGTGGGTATGTTGACTGGGGATGACTGGAATCTGATCCACTGGTCCGTTTTTGGATTTTTTTAAGTATCCTGAGCCACAGCCTGATCCCATTCTGAGAACTTCGAATTTCAATGTAAATTGTAAATTTTGGATTTGGGGATCAGATTTTGGATTTCAGAATCCTGTTCATTAGGATTTAGGATTTTCAGCAGTGCTATCTTAAAATCCTTAATTCTAAGTTTAGGATCAGAAACGGATGTATCCAAATCCGATATGTGTTATCCCATCACTGATAATGTTGCCCCCCAAAGGATGTAATCTGGTAAAAGAGGGTTTGTGGAGCAGGGTTCAAAAATGCCAGTCTGCTGCCTCTCATACAGACGAAGGAGGCCAAGCTCTCCACAGTCTCATCAGGGAAGAGCTGCATGCCTGTGTCTCCCCTTGATCTGTCCTGTATCCATGTTGGCGCTATGCACAGCCACACTGGAGCATTTAATGCACTGCATCCCCTCATGGATCACCTGACCAGCCCATCACAGGGGCTTGCTACAGGAGTGGCATGTGGCACCATCATCCACAGGCTGGGATGCACTGCCAGCGGTAGCTCCTTCCCTGCCCAAATGCTTGGTTGCTTAGCAACTCAAGTGCACTCCCAAACCCGAGTCACCCACTAGGCAACATGTTGCACTAATATTAGGCCCTTGGATGTCTCAGTTCCAACAATTACATAACAGAAGGGACAGCATTAAGCAAAAAGGCATAACCAGGATTAAGCAATAAGATGTGACAGGGTATGCATTATTGTGGGATAACAGAAGTGATGCACGAGGCAATGCCAAATGCCTTATGCACCTCAGAAGTGCTGTTATCCCACAATAATTCAAATCCCAGAGTGCCCTCTTATGATTACAAAATGGTTCCTCTGGTTTTTATTTAAAAAAAACTCATGAAGTTTAGAAAGTTATGTACATGTATTTATACAATAGGGGTGAAGAATAAATGAGTGTGATAAAAACACGTATCTTCACCAGAGTGAGACAAATTTAAGGGCTGACATTTATCTCATGGCTCAGAGTGTGACAAATGTAAGAACTGACATTTATCTCATGGCACAGAGTGAGATGACTCACGCTGCTTGCAGTTAACTTAATTACCACGGCAAAACATCCTCACCTGCTTCCCACACTCTCTCACTCCCAGCTCATTACTGTGATACTCTTAGCTGACTGCAGCCAAAATTCTAAAGCACACAACTTCACAAGACAGTGTCTTTCTCACTGCTGCCAGAAGATAACTTACTTAGCACTGCAAAACACACTCAGCTTTTCCCACAGAGTTTGTAACACTGCCAGCCCATTCAGAAAATGTCACACGCAGAAACACCAAACACAGAAACAGCAACAGAACACGAAAAATCATAACAATACTTCTGAAACTCGTACCTCTATTGTATAAATCGAACACATGATGTGCAGATCGTGTGTTATGGAAAATACCTTCACTCCTGCATCGTGAACTCTGGATACTGTCACTCGTGCCTCCGACACTCGTGATTATCCAGAGCTCACTCTGCAGGAGTGAAGATATTTTCCATATCCCACTCCTGCCCATCATGTATCCCCTATTTCCGACCTGTGCTGTTGTGCTGGAATCACAGTCATGTGATCACATCTGACTAATCACAGGTCTTGTTTTCTCTTACCCATTGTATAATTTAGATTAACAGTATGTTAATCACACTTTAAATACTTCTGTGAGGCCACATGGCATTTTGATCTCCTAGGAAGGGCCTAGGACCTCAACTGTAGCAGTATTCAAATTGCTAGCAGACCTGCAGTTTTCATTTTTTGAAGCAAATTTAATTGGAACAGCATTTTTGAGATATGTGAAGCCAGGACTCTGTGTGCTGCTGCTGCACAACCATCAGACTCCTGCTAAACATGTGTCCAGTTATAGAAGATGCTTGGACATCTAGCAGGGTTTAACAAAGTTTGGGTCCTAACAAACTGTTGATAACAGGAGCTGTGACCATGTGCTATAACATGATCAGATGCACATTTGAAACTGGGCTAGTTAGTCTCCACAGGCTACAGGACGAAGTGAGTCGGCTTTCACTTTTTAAGTCACATGGTGCATCAGCAACCTATCAGGTGAACATAAACCCTAGATGTAACGATCCTGGAGTGTCTCCAAGATTATCCCCCATAATGTATGGGCAGCCATATATAACAAACCTGTGTTTCCATCAAGGGGCTGGGATAACAGCATATGGTCATGGAGTGCGAGGCTCCATTGGTCCATGCTGTTATCTCAACCCAGAGATGGAAACACAAGGCAAGGTTTGTACAGCCTATCACATTTTTATTTCTAATAGCATATGGTTGGTTTTATATAATAAAGACAAGTGAGGCAGTTGTGTGATGCTATATAACGTTACCTCTGTACTCAGGCTCTGTGAGTGGAATGGGGAAAAACAAACATTTTCAACCTGGATTGTGATTTTGTGCAATAATTTACAAGTTATACGAATATACAAAAATGCCAGCAGAAACAGGCCTCACGGTCTATTGAGTCTGCCCGATTGTGCAGCTAGCCCCTCAACTTGCAGCTGCTCCACCCTCCCCACCCCTCTCCATCATTACCCCCCACACACTCTGTCCCATCCCCACTTCAAACTACCCACCATTCTACAGGATACCACCTCCTCAGGCAGAGTATTCCACTTGTCTGCCACCCATTCTGTGAAAAAATGTCTCCTGATTTCCCTCCTGAATCTTCCTCCCTCCAATCTCAGCCGGTGCCCTCTCGTATGCCTCCCTCTTCAAATCTGGAAAATCCCTTTTGTATTAGTCTTATTTATCCCCTTCAAGTATTTAAAGGTTTCGATCATATCCCTCCTATCTCTCCTCCTCTCCTCTTCTCCAGGGAGTATGTGTTCAGCTCGCCCAGCCTATCCTCACAGGACTTTCCCCTCCAATCCCTGGATCATCTTTGTCACCCTACACTGCACCCCCTCCAACAATCTGACATGTGAGTTATGATTTGTGATAATCTGCAAGTCAAACAGCAGACAAAACCATCACTGGCATTTTTGGGTTCAGTCATGCTTTTTAAAAGATTTTTATCAAGTGAAAGATATTTGTGGAAAGCAAAGGAGGCAGGAGCTAGTGTGAGCAGGGACACAGGTGCAGCTGATGATCGAACGTGCAAAACATTTTTAGAACATTCCCAACAACTTAGAATGTGCACAACATTTTTGTAAGGGCTGTTTTCCATCCCTAATAAGCCCTGATCATATACAATAAACGTATCATAACTCACTTGAGTTGTCGAGTGATTTACAGTAAGTTTTATTTTTCACTTCTTTTGTTTAAAAAGCTGATGCAGTGCTTCTGTCCCTGCCTCTGAAGTGGAACACTCCACATTAGCATCACTGCATGATGCAATAGTACAAGTGATAAGAGGCCCTGCAGTTCTGAGTGCTGGCTGACTGAAAACCAGGTAAGGGATTTATCATTATAATTTTAGGAGTTCCCCTTTACATATTCACTGGACAGAAATCTTAAACTTACCTGATTATATAAACACATCATTCTTGTCAGGTGTCCATTGCGGACCAGATCATCCATTGCTTGTTTTGCTGCCCACCGCTGAAGAACAGTTTTCTGGTAAGCATCCACTCTCTCGATCAGCACGTACAGATTCCGGATCGTCTCCCCGTCTTCAAACTGCTTGGCAATGGCCAGTTGTGATATGAGGTTCTTTCTTATGAGAAGAAAGATGCAAATGTCACTTTCCACAGTACAGTGTCTCAGTGTGGCTCATTCACATGACAGAAGGCAGCATTAGAGTCACGACCATAGCTGGCCCAGTAGCCCAGTGGTAGGGCTACCTCTTGCTATGCAAACTCAAGTCATCAGGGGTCAGCCAGGGTTTGGTGGATTGGGCATCTGAAGGACTGTTCTATTCTCACACAAGGGGTGGGTCTCGTCTCCTGCATTGCGCCTGATACCTAGCAGAAACTGGGTGTCATGGCACTGGGGAGACCTACAGGGGCATGGGATGCTGACAGATGCAGCATATCATTGCACGTTGAACATTCCAGGGGAGGAAGCCAGTGGGAAAATCCCTCACTGGCCGGGATGATGGACAGCCCCTCCTAGTTGGCCGGGATGATGGATGGTCCCTCGTAGGCTAGGAACCACCAATTGGGACTCCAACCCTGCCACGAGGGGTAAGTCATGGGAGTATCTGTATGCTAGTCCCGCAGATGGTGGGTGACTGGGTTTAGAGGGGGCCATCAAGTCAGCAGGGGTAAAAATACAATAAAACACATTTTAAAAAAAAGAACTACAAATGTGGTGTTGGTGACTGCTGGAGACTGAGCCTTCACAATCACTTCATCAGCCTTATTGTATAGTTTGTCTAGTGAAACAAGGCATTGACCCTCAGTGAACAATGAAAAAACTCTATTGTTACATCTGCTTTAATTACGTATTAAGGTACAACCCATGACCAGGGTTCCATATGTTGTTGTAAATTTGGGGGGGGCGGCATAAGGCATGAAGGAAAGAAAACCAAGAAACCAGGAACCAAGAAGCCTTAGAAACCAATGGTTGGATTTAATAAGGACCCCACCCCTGGTGTGCCTTAATGCAAATAAATATTTTTTTAATTATTTCTAGTTGAAATTCTAATTGTTTGTCTATGAGGCCTTCTGTGAATTAACCTAACAATTTAGAATGGATATCAGCCAACCAGAATACTCCATGTGCAGCTGTAATTTCATAATCTGTAATTTCTCATTTTCTGTAACATTTATATTACTGTTACATTTCCTATAATGTTTATATTACTGTTACATTTCCTGTAACATTTATATTACCGTTACATTTCCTGTAACGATTATATTACCATTACATTTCCTGTAACGTTCATATTACTGTTACATTTGCATACAAATGTTTATGGTTACGCTTTTTTTGCCAGAGGAAAACTTAATGTTTATTTCCCCTTATAAAATGTCATCTGATCAGTTCTGATTCCTCATTGGTCAGGACCCTGTCACATGGTACTGTGTTACCCTAGTATATACTTTTGCTCAGAAGACATGATATAGGGGTGTATTAATTGACAGCACAGCCAGTCAGGGTCAAAGAGATCAATATGCTAATTAAATATCCTCAGGATCAGAAAGGTTGCAATGCAAATCAAACATAGCGACATCACATGACTAACACCCCCCCCACACACACACACATACACACAGAGCGACATTGCTCAAGAACCATAAACTGTAAAGGAAATCCATCCAACAACTCTGAAAAAACCATACAGTACTTCCTACTGATAAACACAAACCCCACAAGCCTCATTGCCGCCCACACAAGCAAAACATTTTGAACACCTAATAAAAACACAAGCTATATTTAAAAAATATGATTCTACACAATAACAGAAATATGCACACATACATCAATAAGCCACCCGCAAAACTTCTTCCAACATTGATCTAAAAGATCATAAAATTTATACATACCGAGAAACAAAGGGCAGCTCAAACTCTATGTTTGAATCTCAACAGCCCAGCAGTGAACCTGAATAAGGTCGAATAACATCTAATCAATAGCCTAGGCTACCAGGTCTGACTCAGGTCACATAGAAAACTGGAAGCACAGCCCAAGCTTCCAGCTCAGCCTCACAGATCATATGGGAAGTATAGGAAGTTAAAAATGGAGCATGGCTGGCTCTGTGGTGCTGGGTGACAGGGGATCGCCTGGCCCGTTGTTGACCTGGGTTCACACCCTGAGCCCAGGACATCAGGAGTGGAGACCGGCAGGAAGGGGTTTAGGACATCCTAGGGAGGCTCTCCTCCCAGGGGAGGGTGGGCACAAGTCCATACTGCTCTGGAGCGACTCCTTTGCAATGACACATGATGCGGCGTGGGTGACCACATGCCACCTGTGCATCATGCTGGGGGGCTGCTGTGTGTGCGACTGCTGTGGGTGGAGGACGGGGAGGAAAGTGGAAAGCTGCCACCCGACTGACTAGATGATGGCCGCCTGGGTCCCCTCACACAATGAAGCCATGGCGTGCAGCAAGTGCTGATCCTTGCCGTGTGCCTGGACCCATAATGAAGCTGCTCTCCCCTCCCGTGGGCCCTAGGAGGGGGCTGTCCCCCCG
This sequence comes from Neoceratodus forsteri, assembly GCA_016271365.2. Lineage (NCBI taxonomy): Eukaryota > Metazoa > Chordata > Ceratodontiformes > Ceratodontidae > Neoceratodus > Neoceratodus forsteri. The sequence continues at coordinate 34,919,550 of JADMNL010000036.1, read as the reverse complement.
GGCAAAGGGATACATCCAGGTCAACTGGGACTTGGCAGATGGGGGACAGCAGATGACAGAAAGAGGGACAGACCTGGCAGAGTAGGAGGGCCCTTGGTGTCCTGAAGGAGTGGACAATTGGGGGCATAGGAGAAGTGGGGAAAAAAATCAAGCATACCTATTTAAAGCAACAAAAAAAACCTGCTCCCTGCAGTGCAACTGCACCCATATACCCCCCACCACTTCTTTTTTAGTTTTTCATTTTACACTGAACACTGATTTTTTGGTCTCTCAGTGCAATGAAATGCAGTATTTCTTAGAACATGTCTGGAGTCCTCACTTTTTTTGTAGCTGTTCATGAGTCTGAGCAGAGCACCCCTGGAGCAAGCACAGTGAGCTTTGATGTTGTTTCTAGAGAGTGCTGCCAAGGACTGCACAAACTAGCTGTGGAGGGTGTCACTGGGAAATGCAGGCACAGTGACCCCTCACAGTGGGCCCAGTGGGCCAGGGAGCCTTCTTCCTTGTGAGTGGCTGCACATGCACACTTTGTGCTGTGTCTGGTTTGGTCATCTCAGGCTGATGCCAGACGTCAGAGTGATGGTAGGGATAAAAATATTATCATAGAAAACACTGTCAGCTGAATTATGGGCAGCAATATTTTAGGGTTCCCCACTGGTGAGAGTGGTGGGGCTGATGAAAGACAGGACTGGGGTGCCACAGTGAAGGGGGGTAGGGCCCCAGGCCTGAAGACTGAGTAGGCCACAATGGAGGAGAAAGACCTGACAAAATTATTTCTTACTTCAAGCTAAAAACAGACCTTTGTAAAAAAAAAAAGAGGTGTTTAAACAGTCTGAGTTTCATCCCTTCCTACAAGCATATTTTAAAAGCAACAGACTTCCATAAAAGCATCTTTCTAAACACTTCAGGTTCATTCACCAACAAGCACAGTTTAAAAGCAACTGACTTTAAGAAAATGGCTTTCTAAATTGTATGGTTTCACTGCCCAACACCCACAGTTAAAAAGCAGCAGACTTTCATAAAAATAGTTTTCTAAACAATTCGGGTTTGGTACCAAACAAACACAATTTAAAAGCAACAAACTGTCATAGAAAAACAGCTTTCTAAACAGTTTGGCTTCATAACCAACAAAATAGAGTGTATAATCAACATTCTAAAATAAAACTAAGATTAAAAAGCTTTCTAAACAATATTTCAATTCCTCAAAGAAGTAGCATGAACTTACCTCACAACTGCCAGGGTTTTCATTTCAAAACATTTCCAAACCCAAACAAAAACACAGCCACTGAGGAATAAAGCACAGCAGCTGAAGGGGCAGCTGATGAATGAAACATTCACATGGCACACAGAAAAGCTGATGGTAGCCGTCTTCCACTGCCTCACAATCACATGATCTGCAAGTTATATGATGAACTGAAGCCGTCAACTGAAGCTGACTGCTTCACACTCTGCTGAAATCATTAGAATGATAGTTTTAATTGAGTAAGCTTGTTATGGACTCAGGTCCTACTCTGCTGAAGTTTCTTACATCTCTAAAACAAAAGTTACAATTAAGCTGTTTTTCGACTAGCCAAATCTATTATAGAAAAATGCTAAAACAAAGTTCTGTGTACTCATGAAGTAAAGCAATCTCCAGTGCCTAAGAGCTCATAAATCTACTTATTTTGTTTGCGGTTCATGAGCTAGTTGCCCCCCCGATGGCATTATTTCCTTGTGCGCTATATTTTCTAGCAGTTGCTCTGTATGTATATATTTACAATACATGCACAGTGCACTCCCTGTTTCAGCTGCCTGTCACTTCTTTTGTTTGTGTTCCAGGCCTTATTTTAAATCCATGATATCCAGAGACACCTGCAATTCAACAAAGCTTCTAGAAGAAGGCAAACACCTGGGCCCAGATGTTCAGACTGTGCCGGACAGTGGCGCAAGCCTGGGCGCAGCGCAACTGGGATGCACCAGAGGCCAGGACCAGGTGATAGTCAACAGTGCAGCGCCATGGCACAGCACCGTTAAATATTGCAAGGTCAGCACACATACTGCGCATAGCGCAGTGGCACTGCACCAGCGCAATCGACAGATAGGGAGCACAGGGAAGCTCCAGGCAAGTGCAATTGCGCTAGGTGCATCACCTGCGATATTTGGCCGGGGGCATGCAAATGAGGCCATAATATATGCAAGGTGCAAATGGGGCCATTGCATGTCATTATGGCTCCATTTGCATGACTTGTGCAGGGAAGTCCGATGATTTGCGCCTGGCACCCAGCACAGCATGACGTGGGCAGTGGGTATCCCGGGGCATCCCCCACCCCGTAGACACGATCGCACGGCATATGTGAAGAAATACATCCCTGGTAGTCTAGTGGCCGCCCCATGTGCCCAATTCCCCAGAAATACAAGCCATGACCATCCCTGGTGGTCTAGTGGTCCCCCCACCCATTGCCGCAATCGTGATAAAACCCCATCGTGAAATACCCTGGTGATCCAGTGGATCCCCCAACCCTCCCACCCACACAGAGCCCCTTGCCCACCCCGCCCCATCATTGGCAGGCAGCAGCATCTCACCCACATACCACCCAGCCACTGCCAAAATGACAGGTACAGTATGGGCTGTAAGTCCATTGGATCCCCAGTGTGGACCGATGAGCTTGCAGGGCATACTGTACTAGACAGTTCCAAATCTGTGAATGAAGTAATTCACAGATTTGGCACTGTCTAGCCAGTTTTGCTGTGGTTCAATTTATAGCCTGAGAAAGAGCAATATTCCCCCAGCCACCGAAATACAGCAGCCAGGGAAGTTCCCGGCTCTGAGATATATAGAAAAATATAATCGGCCAACTTATGTTCATGTCCACCCACTCGAATCCCTTTTATGTTTTCATTTTCTCAGATTTGCTGGGCCAGCGGCTCTATGTATAGAGCGAACAGCAAAGGGGACTAAGGGCAGCCTTGTCGCATACCCCGACTGAGTCCCAAGGCTACCGATACCAGGCCATTCACCCTTACATATGCCAAAGGGGAAATCGTAGAGCTTAAAGATGGTCCGTATAAATTCCCTCAGGAACCCAAACCATGAAAAGACATACCCCAGAATGTCCCACTCAACCCTATCAAACGGTTTTTTGGCATCAGGACTCATGAACAACGCTGGGGGTTTTGTCTTATTTATATGGTCAATAAGGTAGGCCATTTTTCAGAGATTATCTTGGGTCTGCCTACCTGGGATGAACCCATTTTGGTCTAATTGTATCAGGAAGCCAAGTTTCAGAGAAATACAAAATCACATATACCCCCATAATGCAAAGCATCATGGGCTGTATGTGCAAATCACCACAAAATGTTATGCTGGTTCAACTTTAAGCAGAAATGCATGGTGCCAAAGGGCCTCTCACACAGTCTGCAAAGGGTGCCAACAGAAGACACAGACACGTGTTTCGTCCTACAAGGACTCACCAGTGTGCCTCATCTGTATGACTGGGGTGTCATGTGGCCAAACTCACATATTTTACCTAGTAGCAGTTTAACTACATGAGAATGGTATGCTGGGGGTGCATCGGCAAAGTTATCACTAGCAAAAGGCAGGCGGTCATGATGTCTTTGTGTAAAACATTGGTCAGGACTCACCTAGAGTACCATGTGTAGTTCTGGAGGCGGCATCTTCATAAGGACATCTACAGGGTGGAGATGATCCAGAGAAGAGCCACCAGGATGGTACAGGGCGTGCACCACAAGACTTATGAGGAGAGATTAAAGGACCTAAATATGTACTCACTAGAGGACAAGGGGGGATATGACAGAAACATTTAAGTACCTAAAGGGCATTAACAAGGTGTAGGGGGTAGACATCCTCCAGTACAGGAGGGATACAAGAACGAGGAGGCATGCTATGAAATTGGAGGGGGGAGGAGGTTAAGAGGGAATGTCAGAAAATTTTCTCTGTGGAGAGGATGGTGAACACATGGAATAGTCTGCCACAGGAGGTGGTGATGGGAGCAAGCACTGTGGGGGGGATTTAAACATGTCTGGGACAGGCATAAGGGACCTTAGAGGTGGGGCGGAGGGAGGGGAAACCACAAACCAGATAGGGTCAGAGGCCGACATCAGGTATCGGGCTTAAGGGCAGACTAGATGGGCCTGGCGGTCCTTATCTGCTGACAAATTCTGTGTTTCTATGTCAAATAAAACCTTTTTCCATTAACGAAAATAAACTTTTTACATTTCAATAAGTGCAGTACCCCACTTCAGGGCATATTTCTAGAGAATTAATGCACTTTGTTGGTCTTGTGCATTTCAATTCAAATTCAAATTCCACTTCCCTAGAAATGCATGTCCTGGCTAATTCTTCACATACCTGACACACTGGATAAGATGGACTGCAATATATTTCCAGAAAAGGTTGGCCAACCGTAGCTCAGCAGTGTTATGTGTTTGAGTAATAAGATCTGTAGCTTGATGACACAGGGTGGAAGAGATAGTACCGTTTTTCAGTGCCTCGTGCAGCAGCTTTGTGTTAATTCTCTGAGCTTCCACATTTATTACACAAGGCCTACTTGTTTCAGTACCAAGCATCTTCTTTGCTTCCATGTTGTCAGTGGACGGCGCACTCTTCTGTGGTATAGGTGAGATTTCTACTCGAGAAACGGGACTCTTGGAAAAAGCCACTTGCACCAGTTTTTGCTGTCTTTCCTCTGACAATACTATGTTTTCTGCAGGGACTTTCTTTCGATTTGGCAAGCTTTGTCTGTCCTTATGCGGTGATCCTCTTTTAGAAGAAACGAGCTCAGAACACTGTGTAGCAACATCACTAAGTTTGATCTTTTGAACAGATGTGGATTTTGAAAGCTTTGGGAGACCTTCGGTAGCTCTGGTCTCAACTGGAACTTTACTTCTGTCGTCCATCTTAGCTGGTGTCACTTGACTTACTTGCTTCATGTTTTCCTTACGGAGTTTGCTTGCCAGTTTTGCAAAACCCTCTTTGAGCTTCTTCTCAAAGATGCTGTAAAGCCTTTGTTCTTCTCTGGTTTTTAGGAAGCTTTCAGCTGAAATGGGTTCCTCTGAAGAAGGCTCCTCATAAGACTTCAGTTCTGAGTCAAGTAAATGGAAAACAGCCTTCTGGAAACCCTCAAGGCTGGATGCTGTCTCTCGTGTTTTAGTCCTTGTATCATGATGTTCACTGGTGATGTATGTTGTAAGTGACGCAGGTACTATTCCCTCTATACTGTTCTTCTCAGAGAAAGAAGCTTCTTGTAGTCCAGCTTCATCTTCAGGCTCTGTTGTCTTAATCGTGGCCTTTACCTTATTCTGCTGAGGTTGTTCCTTTGGTTTTGCAGATGCTGGCATGGGACTACTGTCCGTTAAGGATGTTTCAGCTGTTTTCAAAGTGTTGATGACACGTTTCATCTCTGCAATTTCATTGTTCATTGCAAAGAGTCTTTGTTCCAACTTCCGGTTTTCTAAAAAAGCTGCATTACACTTCTCCTCTGCTGCTGCTGTTTGTCTTCGCAGAGCATTATTTTCTTTAAGACCATCATGCAGCTCTACCAGGAGACCTTCATACTGCAGCTGTTGCTTGGACCCTTTGTATTCTACTCCTTTCCGCTCCGATTCCATCTCATGAAGTTCTCTGGAGCGCAGGCTTAATGCATTGCTAAGGTTGTTGATCCCTTTCCCGATGTACTTCAAGGCCATGGATTGGACTTTGCTGCAAGGCAGATCTGTGGAAAAATCACTAAGGATGGTGTTGAGCTCGGAGGCCATCTTGCTTCCAGTGCTGTCCTTCTGTAGGATTTTCTCTGTGGTCATGGGCTGTAGTTCTTGAATTTTCATAATGGTTTTGCCATCTACTTTGCTTTCTTTCCACCATTTCCACTGCCCATCTTTAAGAGGACCTTAAAATAAAACAGACATTTATGCAAATCAATCAATCTTTATTTAACCAGGCGATCACCGTTGAGCAAGTTCATTTTCGAGGTGGACCTGGGTTTGTTAACAAGGAACAAGGGACAATATACATGGGATGCAACACACGAGAAAATAGTAATAATACAAATAAAGTGAGATACAGTAATACAGTATATACAAAGTATCAGCAGGTAGCATTGACAGTAGTATATGTTTGAAACAGAAGATACAGCTAGTTTTGGGTACAACACAATTTTTCATAAAAGTAAAGAAATATACATATCAGGTGCACCAAACACAAATAAAACCTAATATAAAAAGATATTGAGTGATACGGTATGGAGAATTTAGAGCTGGAACCAGGGTCAAAGGAATGTGGAAGGGACAGATATGGGGGTAGAAAAAGGGAAGAGGGAAGAGTCGATTATAGGTGTGATTATAGATTATATAAATGTGATGGGCAAGGAAGAGCTCGTGAAATGTCATCTGTGGGTGGTCTCCAATATGTTTTATCTTTGATACTGTATGTATCACAATGTCTTTGTATATACTCCAACAATAAAGCTGAGTTAAAAAAAAAAGGATAAGGTACACAATCTGCGTCTAAACATACACTTTTCAATTTAAAACAATAAATATTCTATGTCATATAAATTTCTCAAATTGTACATTTTTTTTATCCTGTATTCATCCTCAGTTCCTTCCCAGCAGCCTCCTTCAGGCACAACCCGACCCCATCACCCATCTCACCCAGGACTTACCTCTATCTGCTTAAACCACCATAGCGGGAGTGAGTTCCTCAGTAGGTGACACCTGTGAGTCACTGCCATCACCCCACCACTGAAGGTGTCTCTCCTGTTTCTCCCCACCAAGATCAGCACGGTGCCATGGCATGCATGCACTGAGTGAAGATTCAGTGTACCTTTGCACCCACACCAGGCCAACCAAGTAGCAGTATGTGCTGCCTTCCCCCCACCCCACCCCCACCATAAAGGGTGACAGCACTCCCTGGATGCTCAGTCCTGCTTCTCTAGGCCAGCCCCCAAGTGACCCAGGGCCATTTCCGAACCCAGTCACTGGTGTGGCAGGCAGTGAAGCCACATTTTACACACTTGACTATCTGATAACAGAATAAATACTCCCTTCTCTAAATACAGTCTTCAGGGCAAACAGGTTGTATAAAAACACTGCTATTTTATGAGGATACACATGTTTCGTTCCTGTTGTTAGAAAGGAAAAATGAACAGGTTACTCACCTGTAACAGTAGTTCTAGGAGTGGTATATGTTGTTCATCCACACTACCTCACCATCTTTAGGTGCACCACCTTGCTTCCAGTGGGCTAAGATCTGGCGTCATGGGGCTTGGCCGAGGTATTTACCAACTGGGTGGGTGAGAGAAGCCAGCCTGAAGACTTTCCAGTGAGATTTAAAGGGGAAAGGGGCATGCCAGAGAGTGTGGATGAACAACATATCTACGCTCCTAGAAATGTCCTTCTCTAAATAGCCATCTGTCTGCATGCCATGCATTATTAGACTCTGTTGTTACATACTAAGTTAATTTTGTTCCTTGACTTATATTGATCCCCTTTTCAAAGTGCAACATAGTAGCTTCTAAATTTGGGGCAGAAAGATCTTACCAGATTCATATAAATTCCCACCAGTATCAAACACATTACTATGCAAAACACTTTGGGATACAGTGTATATGAAAGGCACTCTATGAAACCAAATTCTGTCCGGTGTGTAATAACCCCCTTCTTTCTGGTTGATCTCCTTGACTGAGGGAATGTTCTTCTTTGGCTGTCTGCATGCATGAGACAATATGGTCTGAGGGCTAGAGCAAAGGTCTTGGAAGCAGGACATACAGGGGGCACAGGTTCAAATCTCATCAGAGCCACCATACCTAATGTGTGACCCTGAGCAACTCACTTAACCTCTCAATGCTTCACTCTACCCAGCTGTAAAAATGGGTAAATGCAAGACTCCACAGAACACAAGCTGCATCTCAGTTGGGCTATCCTGAGTAAACAAATTCTGGAAATAATTCTTCAGCCCTCTCCCACTTTGTGGGGGGGGGGGCATCCAACACAGATACCACACTTACACTCAACTCCCTAGCACCTACACCTCCAGAGCATGCCCCCTCTAGAGGGTTGTCCCCCTCGCAATCGGGTGGTAGCGGAGGAGGAGCTGGTTGTCAGCCATTTGTTTCCAGACCACTCAGCTGTGGAAATGGGATGCAGGAGCTTCATGTGTTGACCATCCCATCCTGTTTTCTGTGTTCTACCTAGTCTTGCCCTGGATATGGAGGTGCATGCTTACATCAGAGGACCTGTCACTCATGTGCACAGTCTCACCCTCCCTCAGGTTTACCCCACCCAGCAGCACTACTTCTGTGTCCACCTAGATGGCAGCACTGAATTGCAGGCTGGTGCCTTCCTTCCCTAAAGGAGGGCACCCTCTTCGAGCCCTGATTCTCTGCTTGCTGTCTTGGAAAGGACATGGGTTTAAAACACAAATCCAGATCACTGGCACAGCAAGCAGCACCCACGACCACTATGCTACCAAGCCAGTCAATGTATAAAATTCTTAAAGAAGAAATGCTAACACTTTAAGTTTCCTTAATTATGCTGTAGTTACAATGTAATTACACTGTAACTGCAGTGCAATTACAATGCAGTTGCATGCAATAAATGTGTAACTACCCTGTTGCATGCAATTAATGAACTTCCCTACAGTTACACTGAAACTGACACTTCAAATATTACGCGTGACCGAAGAACTCATACCACACCATATAATACCATGCTAGTTAATACCTATACCTTACAATATAATACCACACTATATAATAGGAAAGACAGAAATGCTGGAAAGAAAATAACAAAGATAATTAAAAATAGTAGGCATTAAAGTTACAAGGGGAGCCTAGAATCACTGCAAATGTTTACTCAGGACAGGAGGCAAGTGAGGGGGGGGGCTTTAATAGCTGTATACAAAGCCTTTCGCAATGCAGATTTGATAGAAATACTGAATCCTGACAATCCTAACCCCCCCAAAAAAATTAAATAACTATTTTAAATATTCTGTGACAGACTTGGGGGAGTAGGGCCAACCTGATCCTCTCATTTGACACAGTCTGGATCTGCCTGTGTCATGGTTCTGGTTTGGTCTGGAAAATTTAAAGGGCTAGTGGAACCAAAACAGGCAGACAGGAAAATAATAAAAATTTTAAGAACTAGTCAGTTCTAACTTTTTATTTCTTAAGTACTTTTCTTTTTCTCTTTGCTCAATAGAGAGTCTTATGTGTGAAAACATTTTGCTGGATGTGTGAAAAAGCCCTCAGCCTGTCAGCTGACTTATCTATCTCTTATCACCCCCACTACCTCATCAGCATTGTGATCGAATTGACAGTGACATCGCAGGTAACTAACCTGGCAGTTACTAAGTGGCTGCTCCTAAGCAGCAATAATGTCACAGTCACTGAGGTCACAACGTCTTTCAGATGAGACATTAAACCATGGTCCCATCTGCCTGGATTGGTGGTAGTTCAGGTGGATGTAAAAGATCCCATGGCACTTATCAAAAAGAGTAAGGGAATTTCCCTGGTGTCCTGGCCAAATTTCCCTCATTCACTAAAATACCACCAACAGCTTAATTTGGTTCAAGGTCAGTTGACATTCGTCTGTATCCCCCTCCCCCGGGTCGTGCCTGAAAATAGGCAGGATTTGTGTAGTACACTTACCCGGTCAACAAAAGCTAACTAAAATAAAATGCTGATGATGCAGTGGTGGGGGGGGGAGAGTCGGAGGACTAGAGATAGATATGTGTGTTGCCCCACACATCACACCTACTAACACCAGGTAAACAGTCTTCTAATTAACCAAAGGGAAAATAAAAAGTACCTGAGATATAAAAGGTGATGGTTGACTGTTTTAAAAACTAATATTAGATTTAGTACACTAACTCTTTAACTGTTTTGGCAAACTTTAAAAGATAAAACTTCAGAATCAGAACTAGGTTATTATAGCAAACCTTCCAGTCCCTAGTTCAGACAAGAACCTGTCGAAAACATTTAGGGCAGTCAGTGCGTACCCTTCTTTTTGTCTTTCCCTAGGTCCAGATCGAAGAATGCTGAGCAGAGCTTGTAAACCTTGTTGATACCGTCTTGCGTGGATTCAAGTGCTTTATTGACTTTAACTTCCATATCCTCTATAAATGTCTCTGTCCAGTCTTCCTCCATTTTATTTGCATCATTTTCTTCCTCTTCTTCTAAAAACGTTTTGCCTGAAAGATAAAGAGCGAAAAGAAACCCAGATATAGCAAGCTTAACCCTTGCTGATTCGCAAAGTTTTAATCACGTTACTTATAAGTTCCCTTGATTTCAAGGGGTGCTAGCAGTGCATGGCATATGTCCATAACCAGACAGAATCCTGGGCACCCTTCCCCCCACACACACCAAATTGGTAACTCCTTTCAAATGTATTTTCTTATCCACTTTTTCTTTCTCTTTACGATTTTCAGTAGAGGATACTTTATTTATTTATTTATTTATTTCGTTTTTGTTGACCGGGTAAGGTGTGCTAGCCATAGCAATGGCTATTTTCAGGCACGACCCGGGAGTTTTCGGAGACAAAACATTTAATTAACAGAGGCAGAAACAATACTATACAGTAACAGCACAGACAGCAATATAGAGGATAATGTATGGTCCTCTATCGGTAACCGGTCTGTTAACTGTCAAGAGGTTGCCAGGGCGACCGTGTAAACCTCCAGAGTGAAGATTGAGAGGTTTACATCGCCATGGCAACCTCAAGACGGTTAATAGTGACTGGTTGCCGATAGAGGGACCATACATTATTTTTTATAGTGTATGGTTCCACGTAAAAAGTAAAACGGCTGCTTACTTTTTGAAAAATAGTCACCGCTGCGGCCGTTCAGTTCTTCCCTAACCACTGCATTCATCTGTCGGTTCCCCATGTAAAAAAAGGCGCGCACATGCGCAGCCCAATCGCTGTTGTTAATCTATCGATGTGACGTAGCATCGATAGGTTAACAACATTTCTACATCACATCGATAGATTAACAACCTTAGGAAATTATGATTTCCTAAGGTTAACAGCATTCTACCATGCATTATAATACAATGTGGACCGAGAAAACAAGTACAAATTGAGTCAACAATAATGTATAACACAGAATGAAATAAGAGAGCAAGTAGAATAAATACAACCATTAGGCAGTAGTTCAGAAAGAGAAAATGGGATAAGATATTATGAGAACAAATACCAAGTATTATAATTGTATTAAGAGGATCAAGTAGAGTCAGGAAATGACTAGTGTGAGGAAGCAGCAATAGAGGGAGGAAGATAGGATAGGAGAGAGAAAAAAGGCAAAGGGAATGGGGACATGGTATACTAGGTTGGAGGCAAGGAGGCGACTGGAGGAAAGTACAGTGCTTACCTGTTGAGGTGAAAGGGTGTCATCAGATTTCAGCTGAGATGTGAATTATGAACCCAACCACCAGACGACAAGGTGAACCTCATGGTGGGGTACTTACTCTAATCCTAACCCTTTAAGTCACCTGAATCGGCCTCTTGTTCACTGTTAAAGTAAGCAGTAAGGCATGACTGGGCATAGATTGTTAGGAGATTCACCTGTACCTTCTACAGTGTGTCACGAGGCGTAGCCAAGTGACTTAACCACACGAGAAGAGGGTAATTCCCCAATTACCCGCCTCCTGCATTGTCTTATTGTGGTTAAGCTATGTGCCCATGTATAAGAAAAAATTAAAAATGTGTTTGTGGTTTTTATTTAATGCCTTTCCTCAGTCATGGGTTATTGCAGGATTTGTCCACGGGGAAAGACCTTATCTAACCAATCAGGTTACAGGATTTTTTTTTAGCTCAATTGTATAATAAAGTGCAACCACCTAAAATTTGCAAAGGTCAGTGGGAAGCTTGCTTGCTCATTCACAAAAGTTTTAACTACATTTCTTGTAAATTATTTAGGAGCGCAGCTGGTACATAGCATATATCAGTAATCAAACAGAATTCAGTGCACCCCCCCACCCACCTTGTCCTTTGGTAGTTGGGCTTAATTCGTACCTCCTTAGCTGAAATCTGAAAACAAAGTAACCCCCACTGAAAATTATATTGAGTAAGAAAATAAAATAGTGGGGCCATTCAGTGGCACTCTGGGTAGTGCACGGTACTCCCGCATTGGCGACCCAAGTTCAGAGCACACTCGGGAGCTAGATGGATGGCCTGTGGAGGCTGAAGAGGTGCTGGTACACCGCACCACTCTCAGCCAGGGGGGGTATAGACACCTGGTTCTGCCTCGCTAGCTGCCCCTGCAGTGGGCCAGGGAATTTGCCTCCTCGCAGGGGCATTCTACAGGTGGGCGTGGCCTGCAGAGTTGCTGTCTAGCATCAGGTGGGTACGGGGCAGGAGAAAGGGAGGAAAAAAATGGGAAAATCTTATGATCTCCAGCTGCCATTATTCTTGGATCCCACCCCATGTAGATCCTTGCTGGTGAGACAGCGGGGGGGGGGGCAGATTGGGTCAGGAAAACTGTTTGACTGAAGCAGGTGCAGGCAGCCAGAATCCAACAAGCTCTATGAAAAAAAAGAAAAGAAATTTAAGAAGAATGCCAATAGGGGGCATGCACTGAATTCTGTTTGATTAAAGAGTGAAAAGAGAATGACCGGAAGAGGCATGGAGTTCCCACACAGGCAATACGTGTTCACCTCCTGCCATGCAGGGAAGTTCAGCATTCAATATTATGAGAGACACTGGTATCATATATATATATATATATATATATATATATATATAGGATGTATGATGAGCGACTGGAATATGGAAAATACTAGGATGAGTGCAGAGTGAACTGTGATAATATCACGAGTGGCGACGCCATTAGTGATATTATCGCAGTTCACTCTGCATGATTGCTAATATTTGCTGTATTTCACAAGTCGCACATCATGTGTGCAATTTCTACAATAGGGCCAGGATTATATGGGAAGGCAGTTGTTCTGCACATTTTGTTTGTTTTGGTCATTATTTTCCTGTAGTTTGTGGGGTTCTTTTTTGTGCACATCCTTGTAGTAGGGCAGGTTGTTAGGGTCAGTCACAACATTGCTCTACAGCCAACGCATGTTTGTGTAGAATGTGCGTTGCTGTTGATTTACTATTCAGTGTGGGAGGGCCCGTGAGTTGGGAGATTATGGCAGTTCTGTTTTTATTGTGGTGATAGTTACACGTTGTAACTTGCACTGGGAACAGTTCATTGTGTTTCTCTTTTGCTTCTTTTTAATGTGTCCTGTAATGGTGCTTTATTTAACCTGTGCATTGCTAAGTGACGGCAGGGTTGAGTCAGCGAGTGGAATTAAGAAGACAGTGAAGAGTGGAAGAACACTATCTGGGAGGTTCAGAGAAAGCAGGACCTGCCTGACATTTTGAAAGGTTAGTGCATGTTCTTGTCATTTGAAAAGGAAGAGAAAGTGCTGGTTTCGGGTTTTGGTTTTGCTTTGAGCACTTTTTCGGTAGGGAGCTGGGGCTGTGTGTGTCTCATATTTACAGAGTATGCTTGGAGATATCAGAACTGTGTTGAAGAAGTGCTGGGAGTTATTACTGCTTTTTAGTGCATTTCTGGGTAGTGCTTATTATTTTTTAGGGCTCTTTTAGTTTATTTGTGCTTTCCTTTCTTGTTGTTTCAACATATTCATGCTGAATTTGATCCGGTGTGCAGCTGGAACAGGTAGCTTTCATTTAAAAGTAGTTCGGTCAGGCAGGTGTGTAAGCACTGTGAGAATATCACCTGCTTACGTAGTCACTGTTGGTATATCTGTCTGAATATATCACAGTGTCTATGTCTGCTGCCTGATATTCAACACCTGTGAAAATAACATAATTTATTTGGTTTAGTTACTTCTTCACCGCTATTGTGTGCGTGTGAATATATATATGTATTTATACAATAGGGGTGAGCATGTAACCTTGACAATAAAAACATGTATTCTCACTGCAGTGGAATAACTCTGTGATGACATAGACACTGTGGGTTTATTTCCTGATAAACCCACAGTGTCTAAGTCACCAGCAAATATACTTACAATGGTGATGTCACCAGAGTCAGACTATCTACACTGTAGCCTGCATGTAATAGCTTCACAGTTTTTCTCACTGAATCATGCAACTAACTCAATTAGCATTGTAAAAGACAATCACCTGTGTCCCATAGTTATTCTGACAATCCTAGCACATTACTGTGTTGCTCTAATCTTCAAACCAGCCTCCATCATAAACCAGTTTCTCTTTCTGAGTGCTGACTGCAACAGTTTTTCTGTCTCAGTGAAGCCTGCAACTTACTGAATAAACAGTCTGCTTCTCACTCCTAGCTGCAGGTAACACAATTATCATTGCAAATCACAAGCACCTGTTCCTCATACTATCTAACACTCCCAGCCTATTCAGAAACACGTACACACACACTCAGACCACACACAAACAGTGCTGTCGGTATAGCCTAGAGGTTAGAGTAACAAGCAATGAACCAACTTCCTACGTCCAGCAGCCCAGACCAGTGTTTAATTCTCACAACTTCCATTTCAATACTGTGTGACTCTGAACAAATCACTTGACTGCCCAGTGCTCCCAGGTCCCACCCCCCCAAAAAAAAAACTTACCCAATTACCAAAATAAAGTAAACAGGGAGAGAACACAGAAAAAAATGTTCCTAAAATGTACTTGCCCTATTGTATAAATTGCACACATGATTTGAGACTTGTGGAATATGGCAAACATTTGCACTTGTGCAGAGTGAACTGCAATAATATCACTCGTGCCTTCGGCACTCGTGATATTATCACAGTTCACTCTGCACTCATGCAAATATTTGCCATATTCCACAGTCGCCCATCATGTATCCTCTATTTGTACAATAGGGGTGAACATGTAACATTGAGAATAAAAAGATGTATTCCCACTGCAGTAGAATAACTCTGTGATGACATCACCACTGTGGGTTTATTTCCTGATAAACTCACAGTGTCTACATCACCTGCAAATATTCTCACAATGGTGATGTCACCAGAGTGAGACTATTAACACTGCAGCCTGCATTTTATTTATTTATTTATGTGTACATCGGTTTACAACCTTTGAGCCAGAGGCTCGTTTCCAAAGGTACCTCGTCACAAAGAGGACAAATACAGTACAACATTTAGTTACATCATTGCAGTTTCTCTTTCTCACTGAATCCTGCAACTAACTCAATTAGCATTGTAAAAGGCAATCACCTGTGTCCCAGTTATTCTGACACCCCTAGCACATTACTGTTCTGCTCTAATCTTCAAACCAGCCTCCTTCAAAAAGCAGTTTCTCTTTCTGAGTGCTGACTGCAACAGTTTCTCTTACTCAGTGAAGCCTGCAATAGAAACATAGAAACATAGAATTTGATGGCAGATAAGGATCGCTTGGCCCACCCAGTCTGCCCATTTCCCTACCTACTGGATAAGCTGCAGATCCTAGTTAACCAGCAGCCTACTTCTTCCTACCCCCACCCCACAGAATTGCCTTATGACTATCCCATGCATGCTAGATTCCCCACTGATTTTGACTCCACAACCTCCTCGGAAGGCCGTTCCATACATCCACAACCCTCTCTGTGAAAAAATATTTTATTAAGTACCTCTGAGCCGCCCCATCTTCAAATTGTGCCTTCTTGTTCTTGCACACCTCTTTTTTTGAAAGATGCTACCCTCTTGGACTTTGTTGATTCCTTTGAGGTACTTGAGAAGTTTCTATCATGTCCTCCCTCTCCTCCTTTCCTTGAGGCTATACATATTAAGCTCCTTATCTCTCTTCATATGTCTTCCGGTGCAGACCCTGCACCATTTTAGTTGCCCTCCTCTGGACAGCTTCCATCCTGTCTATGTCTTTGCGGAGATTGGGTCTCCAGAACTGCACACAGTACTCCAGATGGGGTCTCACCAGCTGTCTGTACAGAGGGATAATAACTTCCTGTTTTCTACTGGTGATGCCTCTCCCTATGCATCCCAGTATCCCCCAGCCCTCCTGGCTGCCCTCTCACATTGCTTGCCCATCTTTAGGTCATCTGATGATGACCACCCCAGGTCCCTTTCCATTTTTGTTGTTGTTAGTATCTCACCCCCCATTGTGTACTCTTCCCTGGGTTTTGTTTCCCAGGTGCATCACCTTGCACTTCTTAGCATTGAATCTAAGCTGCCATACATTTGACCATTCCTCTAACCTTGCCAAGTCACTTCTCATCCTTTCCACCCCACCCTGTGCATCAACTCTGTTGCAGATCTTAGTGTCATCTGCAAAGAGACATACTTTTCCTTCCAGTCCTTCTGCAATGTCGCTTATAAGGAAATTGAAGAGGACCGGTCCTAATACTGAACCCTGCGGTACCCCACTAGTAACCCTCCTTTCTTCTGAGTGGACTCCATTTACTATAACTGTCTGTGTCCTATTCTCCAGCCAATTCTTTACCCAGGCTGTCATCTTGGGACCCACTCCCAGGCTGGCTAACTTGTATATTAATCTTTTGTGTGGGACTGTGTCAAATGCCTTGCTGAAGTCTAGGTAGGCCATGTCCACAGCCCCTCCCTGATCTACTACTTTGGTCACCCAGTCAAATAAATCTATCAGATTCATCTGGCATGACCTTCCCGCTGTGAATCCATGCTGCCTAGGGTTCTGTGCCCCTCTGGCCTCTAGATACTCGACAATTCTTTCCTTTAGAAGTGATTCCATCATTTTCCCTATCACTGAGGTTAAACTAACAGGTGTATAGTTTCCTGCTTCTGCCTTGCTCCCACTTTTGTGAAGGGAATCACATCTGCCCCTCCTCCAGTCTCAGGTACCATCCCATCCTCCCATGATTTGTTAAAAGGGTAGTCAGTGGTGTCACTAGTTCTACCCTTAGTTCTTTTAGAATTCTGGGATGAGATCCCATCAGGCCCCCTTGCTTTGTCCACCTTCAGTTTTAAGAGTTCTTTCAGAACCCTTTCTTCTGTAAATGGGCGGTATCAACTTCTGTATCAGAGTGTTACTACTGTTTGTTTTATGTATCTCCCCCTCTTCCCTCGTAAACACTGGGCAAAATATTTGTTTAGTATCT